>JARKHS020032241.1:0-35360 GCA_030143305.2 Amblyomma americanum
TTTAGAAACTTAAACAACGGCGATGATGATGGGGATTATGATTTCGCACGTGAGTCGGCGTTCGCTTAAGGAGGCGATATCAGTGTCGCATCCAGTATCGAAATAGACGACAGCGCGGCAGATAGTGGGCCTGAAGTGCCTTTCAGGCATTTCAGGCGTCTAACCAAGCATAGCCAGGTCAAATAGAGATTTCATTGAGTCTTACTTGGTTCAGAAAACTTAAACAACGGCGATGATGATGGGGATTATGATTTCGCACGTGAGTCGGCGTTCGCTAAAGGAGGCGACATCGCTGTCGCATCCAGTATCGCCATAGACGACAGCGCGGCAGATAGTGGGCCTGAAGTCTTTCAGGCATTTCAGGCGTCTAACCAAGCGTAGCCAGGTCAAATAGAGATTTCATTCAGTCTTACTTGGTTTAGAAAACTTAAACAACGGCGATGATGATGGGGATTATGATTTCGCACGTGAGTCGGCGTTCGCTTAAGGAGGCGACATCGCTGTCGCATCCAGTTTTGCCATGGATGAGAGCGCGGCTGATACTGCACCTGAAATGCCTTTCAGGCAGTTCAGGCGTCTAACCAAGCGTAGCCAGGTCAGAGATTTCATTGAGTCTTACTTGGTTTAGAAAACTTAAACAACGGCGATCATGATGAAGGGGATTATGATTTCGCACGTGAGTCGGCGTTCGCTTAAGGAGGCGACATCGCTGTCGCATCCAGTTTTGCCATTGACGAGAGCGCGGCTGATAGTGCACCTGAAATGCCTTTCAGGCAGTTCAGGCGTCTAACCAAGCGTAGCCAGGTCAAATAGAGATTTCATTGAGTCTTACTTGGTTTAGAAAAATTAAACAACGGCGATGATGATGGGGATTATGACTTCGCACGTGAGTCGGCGTTCGCTTAAGGAGGCGACATCAGCTGTCGCATCCAGTTTCGCCATGGACGACAGCGCGGCAGATAGTGGGCCTGAAGTGCCTTTCAGGCATTTCAGGCGTCTAACCAAGCGTAGCCAGCTTAATTAGAGATTTCATTCAGTCTTACCTGGTTTAGAAAACTTAAACAACGGCGATGATGATGGGGATTAAGATTTCGCACGTGAATCGGCGTTCGCTTAAGGAGGCGACATCGCTGTCGCCTCCAGTATCGCCATAGACGACAGCGCGGCTAGATAGTGGGCCTGAAGTGCCTTTCAGGCATTTCAGGCGTCTAACCAAGCGTAGCCAGGTCAAATAGAGATTTCATTCAGTCTTACTTGGTTTAGAAAACCTAAACAGCGGCGATGATGATGGGGATTATGATTTCGCACGTGAGTCGGCGTTCGCTTAAGGAGGCGACATCGCTGTCGCATCCAGTTTTGCCATGGACGAGAGCGCGGCTGATAGTGCACCTGAAATGCCTTTCAGGTCATCTTCCTCAGTTAATGCTGAATATCTGTTCTGCAGTGATCTCCTGAATTCCTCTATTTGCCCTCTTACCGCCAACTCGGTAATGGACTTCCTCTTCACTATCTTCTTCCATTCACTCTTCAAGACTAAGCTAATTCTAGGACTTACCATTCTGTGGCTGCTACAACGCACCTTTTTGAGGACGGCCACGTCCTGAAAGGTGCCAGGTTGAGCCCATAGTATGACTTGGGTTTAAATTCTAGTCTCACCATTAGGGCTCTTCCATGTCCGCTTCCTGTTCTCTCGTTTGCGCAAGAAAACATTCGTGATCCGTAAATTCTTTCTATCTGCTAATTCTACTAATAGGTCTCCCCTGCTATTCCTACAACCTATCCCATAGTGGCCTGCTATTCCTACAACCTATCCCATAGTGGCCTACGGCCTGGTCGCCAGCCTGCTTTTTGCCCACCTTCGCATTGAAGTCCCCTGTCAGTACAGGGTGCTGTTATTTTACTTTTTTCGTTTCCATCGCACGTCTTCATAGAAGCTTTCAACCATCTGGCCGACATGGCTGGATGTATTCGCGTAGGCCTGCACCACCTCCTGGTTGTACCTCCTTTTTAGCATAATTACAATAGCTGCCACCCTCTCATTAATACTACAGAGCTTGTCTACGTTGCCGGCTATATCCTGATTAACGAGGAAACCCACACCTGGTTCTCGTCTATCCGCTAATCCGCGATAGCAGAGTATGTGCCCGTCCTTTCGTACAGTATGCGCCTCACCTATCCTCCTAACTTCACTAAGCCCTCTGACATCCCAATTAATGCCCGCTAGCTCCTCGAACAAGGCTAGATGAGTTTCTAGCGTTAAACGCTGCCAGGTTCACATTGCAAAGGCAGCCTGTTCAGCGCCAGGGATTCTTAGCACTCTCCGCTGCGTCACAGGTCTGACCGCCGCCTTAGCCAGTCGCTCCGTAGAAGGTTGCGGCCAAGTACTACACCAGGGTGGCCAAATCTTGTTCTAGTGAGGGAGCCCGTTGTCGGTTCCTGTCGCCGAGATCAGGCCGCACCCCATTTGCAATTCCGTCCACACGCGGAGTTTTGTTTCAAACCCAGGGGAGAATTCCACGGCACCGGGATTCGAGCCCTGGTCCTCTTACACGCGAGGCGGACAGTCTACCGGTACGCCATCGCTACTTTAACCTATAAAAGGCTATATAATGCTATGTAATGATTTCGCATTGCGAAATCAAGCAATATAGTGTACGGTGCTCATTATATACATGTATACGCATTAGACGCAGAAAGCAGGTGCGGTTCTGAGTGGTTATGGCACTAGGCAACTGAGCCGAAAGACGCGGGTTCGATCCCGGTCACGGCGGTTGAATTTTGGTCGCGGCCAAATTCTAGAGGCCCGTGTACAGTGCGATGTCAGTGCACGTTACTGAACCCCAAGCGGTCGTAATTTCCGGAGACCTTCACTATGGCATCCCTCCTCGCCTACTCGCTTTGGAAGGTTAAACCCCTCATAAACCATAGAAACCAACACTGGTAATACTATGATAATAATGATAATAATAATAATTGGTTTTGGGGAAATGAAATGGCGCAGTATCTGTCTCA
The DNA here is from genome assembly GCA_030143305.2 of Amblyomma americanum. Taxonomy (NCBI): domain Eukaryota; kingdom Metazoa; phylum Arthropoda; class Arachnida; order Ixodida; family Ixodidae; genus Amblyomma; species Amblyomma americanum. Next base: position 3,013 of record JARKHS020032241.1, read on the forward strand.
TATATCGTTGGACACCTGAACCGCGCCGTAAGGGAAGGGATAAGGTAGGGAGTGAAAGAAGAAAGGAAGAAGGACGTGCCGTAGTGGAGGGCTGTGGAATAATTTCGACCAACTGGGGATCTTTAACGTGCACTGATATCGCACAGCACACGGGCGCCTTAGCGTTTTTCCTCCATAAAAACGCAGTCGCCGTGGTCGGGTTCGAACCCGGGAACTCCAGATCAGTAGTCGAGCGCCCTAACCACTGAGCCACCGCCTTGGGGCGTAATACTGTGCCTCAAAAGCCGTATATTTAACCCCCGAGAAAATGAAAATGAAAAGCGGTTTTGAGGAAAGGAAATGGCGAAGCAACTGTCTCACTCATCTCGGTGGACGCCCGCACCGCGCCGTAAAAGAAGGGATAAAGGATGCAGTGAAAGAAGAAAGGGAGAAAGAGGTGTTGCAGTGGAGGCCTCCGGAATAATTTTGTTGCGACTGAAGGCAGAATGAAAAGGAAAGTGCACGGGCCTGCCCACTAGCTCAAGCGGAGCCAAAATGGGCGCCACTTACCACGTGGGGTTCTTATACGTGCAGTGACATCGCACAGCACACGGGCGCCTTTTGCGTTTCGCCTGCATCGAAATGCGGCCGCTGCGTCGGGGTGGAATCTAGGTAGTGCCGCTCTATTTTTGAAATTTACTTTGTCTTCTCTGTCGCACCTCGTATATAAGCATGCTTATATTACCGTTGGCTAAATTGAATCGTCCACTTGAGATATCGACGGCTGTAAAACATTGCACGAGCTACGTAAAGCAGAATGATACTGAGATCACGAGCAAATGACGTTATTTATGAATGCTCCCAACTAAAAATACGTGTCAGAAAACCAATGATCATACTTTCTTAACATAAATATGCTTTCAGGCGCTTCTATGGTCCTCACGATGTCAACGCGTATTCAAACTTGTATTATCTTACTGGACTCTGTCCTCCGACTCAACTCGCGTTCAAATGACAGGAAAATGCCCCCTGTAGAGATCGAAACAAAAAGCTTCAATATTTCTGCGCAATTTGATCACCTGTTCACTACTGATTACTGGACAAATGTAAACACCGGAGCATCCTTGCGTTTAACGCCATTGTTATACGGTAGACCCCGCTCGCTGTAGCGGGGAAACAGAACGCTGAATGCTCGCTACCCGGGCTGTGTCATGTCAGTGACTCCGTCGTCCGAACGATTATTTCATAGGCTAATTTTTCTCTCCCGCAGCTGAGACTAAACACTACTAAGCTATATAGTTCACGACGTAAAAACACCTGTTGGGCCAGCAGCATCTACTTCGCTCTCGCGAACGGCCATCGACGATGCGGTCACATTTGGTGTCACGTGAATATCACAGTTTGAAAACGTGTGTACCATAGAGTTCACCCCACGGAGCTGTGGGAACACAGCCGTATTGCAGGTAAGCCCGTTTCCGTAACTTTAACTTGTGAGGCAGCCACTATTGTTTCCTCGTCAGTCAGAATGTAGGGAATTCCTTAAAAAAATAGATGACGGTTTAGCTTTGCTAAGCACGGAATATCGTGCGCCAAAAATTGGCCATGGCTTAACTTGGCTAACCCTGGAATTCCGCGAAAAGCAAGCACGCTTGCTAAGCGTCTGAGGCTTGTCCATGGCAGCCCCGCTACACGGTCGCTGCTGCTGCTACAGTTGCTGATAGGAAGAAAGAAAAGGAAAGTGCACGGGTCTGCCTAGTGGCTCAAGCCGAGCCACGCTCCTGCCGCGTGCTGAAAATTGGAGAGTTAAAGGATAGGAGAGCAAATACAGAAAGAAAACGCGCGTGCTATTATGCTCCGGGCCGATCACGGAGGCAGTGTAATACCGGGCTGACCCGCTCCAGAGTGCTTCAAGCACTCCTCCATATTCCAAATATAAATTTAATATCTTGAGTCCAAAGACCCTCAGCAGATAATAAATAAGGTATCAGGTACCATCAGGTATAGCTACACGCTCGCGCCAGCCCTTCTATATATGCCCACAGGACCACGTGGTTATGACGTGATATCACATGGTCTTAAGACACCCCTCGGATGTCATCGCGTGACTTCACATCAACCCGTTGGATGTTCTTAAGCTCAAGGGTGAATTCGAGGGTCACCCAACGCCAAAGGCCAAAGCTGAGTAAGAGGTCAAATGTCGTGTAAGAGGTCAAATGTCAGGTGAAAGGTCAACTGGAAGTCAGGGGTCATGGGTTCGACACCATAACTATACCAATATGGTCATACATAGATAACATGGTTTATGGTCGTTCAAGGTCATTATTCTCCGGCCTACGCGACGACTGCTTTGCCTGGCGTAAAGAAGCTTTGCGCTTCAAACTAGGTTTTAGAACTACAGATCTAGTACGTACGCTATGTTTCGCCAAGGTCATCGGATGTTGCAGTTTTACCTTCAGCAGCAGAAACGCCGGAGCCGTAGCTGTGACATCAGAACACGTGACTACCTGCTGGCTGCAGCTACGGGCGCCGCTGCTCCGACCGCCGCCGCGCTAGTGCTCCGACCGCGGTGCACCGAACGCCTCTTCACCAGATGTGGTCGCCGGGATGGCTCAGTGGATAAGGCGCTCGTGTACTGAGCCGGAGTACCTGGGGTCGAACCCGACCGTGGTGGCCGCGTTCCGGTGGAGGCGAAACGCTAAAGGCGCCCGTGTGCTGTGCGTTTTCAGTGCTTGTAAAGGTACCCAGGTGGTCGAAATTATTCCGGAGCCCTCGAATACGGCCCCTCTTTCTTCTTTTCTTCTTGCAATCCCTCCTTTACATCTTCCTTTACGCCGCCGCGGTGGCTTAGTGGGTATAGCGCCCGGCTGCTGGCCCGAAAGACCCGGGTTCGTTCCCGCCGCGGTGGTCGAACTACGATTGAGGCGAAATTGTAGAGGCCCGTGTGCTGTGCGATGTCAGTGCACGTTAAAGAACCCCAGGAGGTCGATATGTTTGGAGCGCTTCACTACGACGTCTCTCATAGGCTGAGTCGCTTTGGGACGTTAAACCCCCATAAACCAAACCACACATCTTTCTTTACGGCGCGTCTCAGGTGTCCACCGACGTATGCGAGACAGTTACTGCGTCATTTAATTTTCTGAAAAACAAATTTTGATTTTCAGATGCGGTCTTGTGATTATGCACGACAAGCATATCACTAACCCGCGTTTGTTACCTCACCCAATAAACCCGTTTCCGGTCTCAACGTTACACATATCATTTTTCTTTCCATAGCCCTTTGCGTTATCCTTAACTTGAGCTTCAGGAAGAACTGGGCTTGAGCAGAGCATGTTATGCCAAGGCAAGATAGCCGCTGGTCCTTAAGGGTAGCGGATAGGATTCCTAGAGAAGGCAAGCGTAGAAGGCGGCAAAAAGGTTAGGTGGGTGCATGAGGTTAAGAGGTTTGCGGTCATGGGGTGGGCGTGGCCAGCAAAGGACAGGGTTAGTTGGAGAAGCATGGGAGTGGAATTTGCCCACCAGTGGGCGTTGTGAGGCTGGTGATGGTGGGGTTTATGATTTCGCACGTGAGTCGGGGTTCGCTTAAGGAGGCGATGTCAGTGTCGCATCCAGTTTTGCCATGGACGAGAGCGCGACTGATAGTGCACCTGAAATGCCTTTTAGGCGTTTCAGGCGGCTAACCAAGCGTAGCCAGGTCAAATAGAGATTTCATTGAGTCTTACTTGGTTTCGAAAACTTAAACAACGGCGATGATGATGGGGATTATGATTTCGCACGTGAGTCGGCGTTCGCTTAAGGAGGCGACATCGCTGTCGCATCCAGTTTTGCCATGGACTAGAGCGCGGCTGATAGTGCACCTGAAATGCCTTTCAGGTGTCTAACCAAGCGTAGCCAGGTCAAATAGAGATTTCATTCAGTCTTACTTGGTTTAGAAAACTTAAACAACGGCGATGACGATGGGGATTATGATTTCGCACGTGAGTCGGCGTTCGCTTAAGGAGGCGACATCGCTGTCGCATCCAGTTTTGCCATGGACTAGAGCGCGGCTGATAGTGCACCTGAAATGCCTTTCAGGTGTCTAACCAAGCGTAGCCAGGTCAAATAGAGATTTCATTCAGTCTTACTTGGTTTAGAAAACTTAAACAACGGCGATGACGATGGGGATTATGATTTCGCACGTGAGTCGGCGTTCGCTTAAGGAGGCGACATCGCTGTCGCATCCAGTTTTGCCATGGACTAGAGCGCGGCTGATAGTGCACCTGAAATGCCTTTCAGGTGTCTAACCAAGCGTAGCCAGGTCAAATAGAGATTTCATTCAGTCTTACTTGGTTTCGAAAACTTAAACAACGGCGATGATGATGGGGATTATGATTTCGCACGTGAGTCGGCGTTCGCTTAAGGAGGCGACATCGCTGTCGCATCCAGTTTTGCCATGGATGAGAGCGCGGCTAATAGTGCACCTGAAATGCCTTTCAGGCAGTTCAGGCGTCTAACCAAGCGTAGCCAGGTCAGAGATTTCATTGAGTCTTACTTGGTTTAGAAAACTTAAACAACGGCGATGATGATGATGGGGATTATGATTTCGCACGTGAGTCGGCGTTCGCTTAAGGAGGCGGCATCGCTGTCGCATCCAGTTTTGCCATTGACGAGAGCGCGGCTGATAGTGCACCTGAAATGCCTTTCAGGCAGTTCAGGCGTCTAACCAAGCGTAGCCAGGTCAAATAGAGATTTCATTGAGTCTTACTTGGTTTAGAAAAATTAAACAACGGCGATGATGATGGGGATTATGACTTCGCACGTGAGTCGGCGTTCGCTTAAGGAGGCGATATCAGTGTCGCATCCAGTATCGCCATAAACGACAGCGCGGCAGATAGTGGGCCTGAAGTGCCTTTCAGGCATTTCAGGCGTCTAACCAAGCGTAGCCAGGTTAATTAGAGATTTCATTCAGTCTTACCTGGTTTAGAAAACTTTAACAACGGCGATGATGATGGGGATGATGATTTCAGGCGTGTAACCAAGCGTAGCCAGGCCAAATAGAGATTTCGCTCAGTCTAACTTGGTTTAGAAAACTTAAACAACGGCGATGATGATGGGGATGATGATTTCGCACGTGACTCGGCGTTCGCTTAAGGAGGCGACATCGCTGTCGCATCCAGTTTCTTCATGGAGGAGAGCGCGGCTTATAGTGCGCTTGAAATACCTTTCAGGCGTTTCAGGCGTCCAACAAAGCGTAGCCAGGTCCAATGGAACTTTCGATCAGTCTAACAAGGTTTAGAACAGTTAAACCTCTGCCAATTTCGTTACGGAACGAAATGGTGCAGTATCTGTCTCTCATATCGGTGGACACCAAAACCGCTCTGTAAGGGATGCGCTAAAGCAGGGAGTGAGAGAAGAAAGGAAGAAAGGGATGTAGTAGTGGAGGACTCCGGAAAATTTCGTCCACTTGGGGATCTTTAACGTGCAATGATATCGCACAGCACTCGGGCGCATCTGCGTTTCGTTTTTATAGAAATGCGGCAGCCATGGCCAGTTTCAAACCCGGAAACTCAGAAATCAGAAGCCCTGCCTTCTAAGCACTGAGCCACCGCTGCGGGCACTGTTGTGCGAAAGCACCGTTTTGCAGGTGGACACCACCGCTATATGCTTACGTCAAGGCGATTGAGGTTCCCACTGAACCAGGGAGCCGTTTATGCCCCTTGTTTCTCTTTGAAGTCAGTAGTCTGCAACGCAGTCCATGTCAAAGCCAATCAACGCCAGCCGCCTGTTGCGCTAGTGCCGCGTTTCTGCCAGAATATTTTCAACATCAACGCATGCAGCGAGCCAGTTACGCGTATATCGTTTGCCTTCTTTACACTGTCCGAGGCGTCACGTCCGCATTTTGATTTTTAAAACTAGGAGGCGACCCGCCGCGGTTTCTCAGTGGTTAGCGCGCTCGGCTACTGACCCGGAGTTCCTGAGTTCGAACCCGACCGCAGCGGCGGCCTTTTTGTGGAGGCAAAACGCTAAGGCGGCGGTGTGCTGTGCTATGTCAGTGCACGTTAAATATCACCAGGTGGTCGAAATTATTCCGCAGCCCTCCACAATTGCACCTCATTCTTCCTTTCTTCTTTCACTCTCTCCTTTATCCCTTCATTTACGGTGCGGTTCAGGTGTCCAACTATATATGAGACAGGTACTGCGCCATTTCCTTTCCTTAAGACCAATTATTATTAATATTATTAAACTAGGAGTCTAATAGTGCTTCCGCATTCAAACAAAAATGGCCACCCTTTCTTCTTTCACTCCCGCTTTTATACCTTCCTTTACAGCGCGGTTCAGGTGTCCGCCGAGATGTGAAACTGATAGTGCGCCATCTACTTTCCCCTAAAAACAAATTTTACGTTTTTTTTCTGAATCACTTTCAAAGACTGCCGAAATGTCTCTTTCTTTTGATTACACTCTAGAACATGACAGTTATTACACGCCAGTCTCATTAGATCACAAACAGCCACTTGATTTGATGTACACTTAGTAAGCCAATTTCATGTTCGAAGTTTTATATTGCATTATTTTTATTGCATAAAGTGAAGTTTCAGTTTGGGTTTTATGCTACTCCTTGGAACATAGAGGGAGTTTCAGCGAACACTTGAAAATATATTTCAAATGCGTGTAGATATATTTTCATAAACATACCATCGGCGACTGCAGACCTCAGATTTTAAATGATTGAAAAAATGGCAGTGCAGATGTCCAAGATTTACCAACTACCTTCTTTATTCAAATATTCTCGTGGTGAACGCCAATTGCGAGTTTGTAGCCAGGCGCATTATGCAGAACAGGAGAGCACCAAGCGAGTGCCCCGAAGAATAGCGGCCTGTTACCTTATATTGTGCAGGCGCTCGATCAGTTAGTTTCTTTTTTACATCACGGGTTAATGCAACGTGTGATTTTTATACGTCACAACGATGGGCCTTACGGTTGCAGCAAAGCAAACTACGTAGAAGCATTTATTTATTTATTTTTTTATTTATTTTACAGGTACTGCCAGCCTTATTATCAGGCCTTAGGCAGGAGTGGACAACACAAATCAACAAATTCAGAAACAGCAAAATCAGCAAACAAGATACAGGACGCTGAATGATAAATCAGAACAAAAACAAAAACACGAGATAGTATTTACAACATGAGTGTCATTTTGATGAGGGGGAGCCACATGTCACTCAGGACTTACGCGCAAGTGCGCAGAGGAATGAGGAAACCGTTGGGCAGTCAACTGTGTCGGCGGATAATGCATTCCAATCGCAAATAGTGCGCGGAAAATAGGAATTTTTAAATGCGTCCGTCCTACACGAAAAATCCAGGACTTTTTTGGTGTGATATGAGCGCGTAGATCGGCGGTTAGCTGGCAGAATGTATGAACTTTTGTCTATTCCCAATTGGTTATGATAGAGTAAATAGAAAAATTTCATCCTATCCCGGTAACGTCTGAATGTGAGACTTTCCAGTTCTGCAGCTTCTAGAAGTAATGATGGGGACGTGCGCCAGCTGTATGAGTTAAAGATGAACCTAGCTGATTTTCTTTGAACTTTCTCAAGTTTGGTAATATTAGACTGTGTATGTGGATCCCATACAATCGCGGCATACTCTAGGACGGGTCGGATAAATGTTTTGTAGGCTAGGATTTTAATTTCAGGTGAAGCGTTCCCTAACGTACGCCTTAAAAAGCCAAGTTTCTTCATTGCTCTATTGTAGGTGTGTGTTACATGTTCATTCCACCTAAGATCTGATGAAATTATTACTCCCAAGTATTTGTAACTGGAAACGACAGATAAGCACTGGTTGTTAATGTTATAAGCAAATGATAACGGGTTCTTTTTGCGTGTAACGGTCATTGCCACAGTCTTTTTAAGATTAATAGTCATTTGCCATTTCGTGCACCAAGTTTGTATTTTGCCTGGAATTAGCGCTAATGAAGATGATACCATGTCAGTTTTGGCAAATATGACTGTGGCTTAGCTCGGCTAAGCCTGCTTATGGAAGTGAAAGCTCTGCTATGCGTGGTTATGCTATGCTGCAATAAAGGTTAGACTCAACCTCTTCGTCAGTCGCCGAAGCCGAAGTCGCGGCGGAGGCATACGCAGCAGCAGCTGCCTCTAAAGCTCTTCGCTCTTTCGGCATCCTTCAACCGCCGTTGAGCCAGTGTACGCCTCCGTTATTCGTCGGTCTGTACCGCTAACTTGGCACGTTTAGCTTCCCTACCTCTAGCTATATACTTAACATGATTGGCAACATCAGCCGGACGATCAGACTCAGCCTATCGTCTACGAGACCGTCCCGATGGCGTAGACGGTCCCGGCCGACTCGGTTCAAGTATAGCGAGAAACTGTGAGGCGGCAGTGTGTATGCACACGAGAGCGGCGCCGTCTTCCTTTCAAGCGAACGATGAGTCACGTGGTTAGTCACGTGGACAGAGCTGGCGAGGCGGAAGTTGGTGCAACGGCTGCAGCTGTCGCGAGTCACGTGGTACATCAGGTGGCCTATACACATCCACTCGTCCACTTGAATGTCAAATCTACCGCGCCGAGGACCTTGGCTCGACGAGGCTAGTAAAGCTTTCATTTTCAAAGAAAAAGTTGTCTACTGCTCTACACTGCACGAAATGCGGAGGTGTTTCGCGCACATGGCCGCAACTTGGCGTATGCAATGTGCACTAAGGTCAAAGGCAATGGGATGTACGATAGTTAGATGTGGCGGGGCCTACGCCACCCAAATTGAACTATCGGTATGTTTTATCTCGGAACGCATTTCCTACTTCTTCGTTTCTCTCTAGAAGGAAAACAATAGTCGTCTAAACCAGCTTCAATGCTATGGTAGAGCCTGACGAAGCAAGCGAATATACATGCCGCGTTACAGTTACGCGTTACGTAGGAGTCGACGTAAAATGAACAAGAGTACAGGAAAGATAAAAACTCAGCAGTTCCAAGAAGTTATCGACTGAAAAACCGGAAGAATTCTGAAAGGTGACTGGACCATGGGACTCAACGATAGAGAGCTCGGCCTGAGGCATGGAGTAGAACAGCTCCTCCAAGTAAATAGAAAACCCGTAACGAATATCTGCGATGCCCTCGTGTGTCGAAAGAAAATCAATAACCTCATTCGAGTTCCTTGTAATTGTTTCTGCTTTTTGTCCCTTGTATTCTAACGCTAGTAATATGCCGCACTCTGTGGATCAAAAGCACCAACTAGCTAAACTTAATTGTTGAAGCACTGACATCGCACAGCACACCGGCGCCTTAGCGTATTGCCTCCAAAAAAGGCAGCCGCCGTGGTTGGGTTCGAACGCGGGAACTACAGATCAGTAGTTAAGCACCTTAACCACTGAGCCACCGCGAATCCCGAAAAATCAGTCGTCCACACATCACGAACGCCGCGTAGTAAATTAAATTAAATTCGTTTTAAGGGAACGAAAATGGCACAGCATCTGTGTAACTTATCGCCGTACACCTAAACAGTGCCGTTAGTAATAAAAATTGGTTTTGGGGTAAAGGAAATGGCGCAGTATCTGTCTCATATATCGTTGGACACCTGAACCGCGCCGTAAGGGAAGGGATAAAGGAGGGAGTGAAAGAAGAAAGGAAGGAAGAGGTGCCGTAGTGGAGGGCTGCGGAATATTTTCGTCCACCTTTCTTTGTTCACTCCTTCCTTTATCCCATTCCTTTCGGCGCGGTTCTGTTGTACAACGAGATATGAAACATATACTGCGCTATTTTCTTTAACCATAAAAAACAATTACTATTAGTATATCTTTAAGGTGCACTGACATTGCACATCACAAATGTGCCTTAGCGTTTTGCCTCCATCGACACGCAGCCACCATGGTCGGGTTCGAACCCGCAAACTCCGGATCAGTAGTCACCCGCCGCGGTGGCTCAGTGGTTAGGGCGCTCGGCTACTGATCCGGAGTTCCCGGTTTCGAACCCGACCGCGGCGGCTTGGTTTTTATAGAGGCAAGACGCTAAGGCGCCCGTGTGCTGTGCGATGTCAGTGCACGTTAAAGATCCCCAGGTGGTCGAAATTATTCCGGAGCCCTCCACTACTGCACCTTTCTTTCTTCTTTCACTCCCTCCTTTATCTCTTCCCTTGCTGCGCGCTTCAGGCGTCGAACGGTGTATGAGACAGATACTGCGCCATTTCCTTTCCCCCAAAACCAATTATTATTATTAGTAGCAGAGAGCGCTAACCACTGAGCCACCGCGGCGGGTTCGCCGCGTATAACAATTTGGATATTTGAGTTCGAAACTCGCCAGACACTGAGGTTTCCCTTGAAATGCTGCGCAAGAGTTTGATATCGGGGCTTACACTCCCTATGGGCTTCAGAGTGTGACTTTTCAACCGCTTCCTGACCTCGCACTGTAAAGTTTTGACCGCAGTAGGAAACCGATGGGGCGTTCTAAATATTCAGATCATAGGCCCCTTGCAACACATGGCGCAGCCACCTTGTTCACATTTTCTGGGCTTGAACAACCCAATTCGTCGCACTCAGAGTTTAGAGAATAACGTTTCTTTCATTTCCCAAGGAAACATGGCACCGTCGTGTCAGTGGCTTCGAACTCATCAATGTCATCAGCTGGCATATTTCTGTAGTAAAAATTTAGCGGTGTATTTTAACAAAATGCTACGTATATAGGATGCATTCTTATAAAACAGTGCGAGCAGTGCGTTTGCTCCTCTATTTTTTGGGCCTTCAATTTCGCCCTTTCCTGTAGCAGCTTCTCATGAGGCTAACAGTAAGATCTAAATAAATAATTTTTATATCTCGCAAGCAGTCGGGGAATGAAACGCAGTAACTAATGATACAGTCAGCAGTCCGTCACTAGTGAATTTCTTTCGAGGATAACCACAGCTCATATATTTATCCTTCTAATTTTTGCTGTTTGAATATTTGCTAGAAACACCTCCTGTGTTTCGCAGTTTGCCTTGTGTTATTGTGGCATTGTAACTTTTTATTTCCTACTTGTATGCTCTCTAGAACGTACTGTCACCTAGGCATTCGAAATGCTGCCTTGCTGTGTGCCGGTAACGTCTTTTGTCAGTTTGTTTAGGTCTCTATGGCGGGATTTTTTCCTGTATTTTTTTGCTTCATACGCGTCCTTTTCCGTAACAGCCTCTGATCAGGTCAAAAGTATGATCTAAATAAATAGATAAACGATGGCACCTCTTTCTTTGACTCCCTCTTTCATCTCTTTCCTTATGGCGTGGTTCGGGTGTCCTTCGAGATGTGTGAGACAGTTACTGCGTCATTTCCTTTCCTAAAAAACCAATTTACATTTTCATACTATGCCCCGCCGCGGTGGCTCAGTGGTTAGGGCGCTCGACTACTGACGCGGAGTTCCCGGGTTCGAACCCGACCGCGGCGGCTGCGTTATGGAGAAAAAACGCTAAGGCGCCCGTGTGCTGTGCAATGTCAGTGCACGTTAAAGATCCCCAGGTGGTCGAAATTATTCCGGAGCCCTCCACTACGCCACCTCTCTCTTCCTTTCTTCTTTAACTCCCTCCTTTACCCTTCCCTTACGGCGCGGTTCAGGTGTCCAACGATATTTGAGACAGATACTGCGCCATTTCCTTTCCCCCCAAAACCAATTATTATTATTATTATTTTCATACTACCGACAAGAACAAGGACGACACTGGACGAGCCCTCGCTCACCCCGTGTCTTTCTTGCCTTTTTGTTCTTGTCCGTCACTGATAGTGCTGTTTTACATGAATTCATCTGTACCAACTCGCTCAACGTAACGTTCTACTAACGGGAACCTGGCCTTTCTGCTAAGAATCGAGGAACTTTTCATTTCTGGCAGTAATGCTTTCCCTGTCTCTCTCTGCTTAGCCATATATAGGATAATTTTTTCTTACAGATGAAATAAGCTACAGCTAAAATTCTTGTCCTCAAATGGTTTGCTCCCTCTTTCGACATCTTTATTTATTCCAACTTTTGATATCTTGCTGAAACACTAAGTATATGCACAATATTACACCTTGACGGTAGACATTTCTTTGTCAATATGTAATTTTTAGAACGGCGAAATTTCTGCCGAAAGGAAACAAATACATACCTTGTTTTTGTACGCAGTGTTCAATAAAAGCGACAAGCCACGATGAGGTAATTAATAGGACATGCTGTAGATTAAAGGAGAAATAGTCAATGCGTTTTGCAGTGAAAATCAAAGTAATATTTATGAAAAATTTAAAGCGGAAACTACCTCGACAGTGACTTGAGGCATTACCAGACTAAGAACACTGGTATTAACTTCACTATTAACAATAGCACATCTAAGGTTTGTCCAGAAACACGCGAACAAAAGGCCAATTGTGTGCACTACATTGCAGCGATTCAGAAATTCTCTGACTATCCGTATTTCCTATTTTTGAGTAAGAACACTATCTATTAGTAAAACAGGACGCTCGGATAATTTTATTTTTCACCCTGCAACATTGCAAGCGTAGAGCTATTTATCGGGAACATTTTCATTGGAGTCGGCCTTCCCTGGAACCTTCCATATGTAAGACACGTTCCTCGCAGAAGGAAGACATCTGATACCCAGTGTAACTCTTAAGCGCTGCGTGCGTGTATCCTATCTGTCCGTGTCTTGGTCGCGCTACATGTTCCGTATCATGCACCAACAAGCCTTAGTGTTTTCGATTTGAACTATTTCAATTTTCTTCATTGACATTTAAATATGTAATCACAGAAGTCGGTGCAGGGCGCCTCGCGTATGACATTCGGGGCCTATTCTTTCGCAGAAGGAAGACATCGGATACCCAGTTGGCCTGTACTATAACAAAAATTATGGGAACGCTTAAGACGCCTAACGAGTCCAATTAGATATAGATAACATTAGAACCGCTGCTGTAGAAGTATTTTAGAGCGAGTCTGTAGTCCCGGCGACTGTAGATACGCTTATATTGTGGATCCACGCCAACTGGAACTTCTCAACGCATGTGCAAAATGAATGACAAGCAGGTGCAATCTGACGCTAAAGGCGATGCGGCCGCCGCGACCACAGAGAACCCGTTCTAACCAGCTTGTCTCACACTTTCCAGGCTTCGTGCTCCTTCTTACTATCAGGTTATACTTTTTTTAAAAGACAGTTGGCCGCGCTTTTTATCTAGCCCGCCGTGAACTCGTTCCTACTATCCTGTCTCACTGCTCTGCCGCCTGCACGCTTCCGCCTTATTTTCACATGAGATTCCATAGTGCAAAACGAGGGGAAGACAGAAGCGCTAAACCTCAACTCAACGCTTTATTAGCGCTAGCAGGTTTCATAAAGACACAAACCTGTTACCAATACCGCCTTTACAAGAAGTTTAGTTGTTGTATCTGGTCCCTTCGTCTTGCGCTACGAGAACTCATGTGAATTACTTGCTAGCCAGAACCATTGCCCTTATTTTCAGTTCTAAATTTTAGCGCCATGGTTAGGCCCCGCCGCGGTGGCTCAGTGGTTAGGGCGCTCGACTACTGATCCGGAGTTCCCGGGTTCGAACCCGACCGCGGCGGCTGCGTCTTTATGGAGGAAAAACGCTAAGGCGCTCGTGTGCTGTGCGATGTCAGTGCACGTTAAAGATCCCCAGGTGGTCGAAATTATGCCGGAGCCCTCCACTACGGCACCTATTCTTCCTTTCTTCTTTCACTCCCTCCTTTATCTCTTCCCTTACGGCGTGGTTCTGGTGTCCAACTATATATGAAACAGATGCAGCGCCATTTCCTTTCCCCAAAAAACAATTAATATATTATTATTAGGTAATATGCCTGCGCGGACTGTGCAGGGCCTATTTATGTTAAGATCGCTCGCCAGAACGAAAATTGCTTAGAGAGGCTGTCGACGAAAAAAAAAGCCGCCACTGGCTGGAATACGTTGAAGTAACGAGTGTTAGCGGAGCGATCGAAGCCTAGCGCCATCTATCAGAGAATTTACGATGCAAGTCTACCTGTTTTCGAGTCACAGCCCACCAAGATACGTCCCTAACAAAATTTGCTTCGTTTGGGGGTCAAGGTGGGTCTAGAATTCGGCTTGCGGTGCAGTATGATAACGCTTCAATTTATAAATGCATCTATAAAATGTTTACCTAATATTTAGTTGTTCTTTTATTTGTATATTGTATACGACAACCGATAGGGTTTTATTTGCGTACCAAAACCCGGTACACAACTGTCATCGAAAGGGTGCCCCTTGTTGTCGGAGTATATACAGCGAAACGTATGTGTAGGTGCATAGCGGTCCCGTAATGTGAGTTTTACTACCTGTTATAGGATATTTGTTGGGGATGGGAGGTGAGGGGGAAAAAAGATGCGAGGGCACAACAAATTTTAATGGCCGCCATCTTGGATTCGAAAAACCGAAACTGTGCCGCCATTACGTCCCCTGACGTCATAATCGCATAGTTCCGCCACTATCCACTATATTCGACAGTGATGTCATCATTGGCGGACGGCAGGTGGTTGTTTATATAATGCAATTGTAGCTGACGACAAAAGTCTCAATGCGAGATGTGCTGTTTTCTAGTTACCCGCCGCGGTGGCTCAGTGGTTAGGGCGCTCGACTACTGATCCGGAGTTCCCGGGTTCGAACCCCACCGCGGCGGCTGCGTTTTTATGGAGGAAAAACGCTAAGGCGCCCGTGTGCTGTGCGATGTCAGTGCACGTTAAAGATCCCCAGGTGGTCGAAATTATGCCGGAGCCCTCCACTACGGCACCTATTCTTCCTTTCTTCTTTCACTCCCTCCTTTATCTCTTCCCTTACGGCGCGGTTCAGGTGTCCAAAGATATATGAGACAGATACTGCGCCATTTCCTTTCCCCAAAAAACCAATTATTATTATCATGGTTAGATTGCCTTTTTACGCCATCGCCATTTAATCATGTGATGTCACCGTCCCCTCGGCCAATAAGCGAGATTTATGAGTGATGAAGCACGTGAAATCTGGGGTTGCGAAGTTAGGTGCTGTTGCAGTAAATATAGACGATCACTGAGATTCATACAACTCAGCAAGCGTTCGCAATATTGATCCTCCACAAAGAAGCAGCCATTTAAAATAACCGGTTCACAACATAGGATTAAGTGGCGTTATTTACTCTCGGGATCAACATATGACATGTACGCAGTTCTTTTTGTCCAATTTGCAACCCGTTGCAACGCAAGGATCGCTACACATACACGTGTTTTTTTGCTTTATAACACACGCCTCGAACCGCTCTCGTGTGCAACTGTTTCCAAGCCTCTATCTGATCTTCTCTTACCTAGAAGCGGAAGGCACTCCGTGCCTTTCTTCCACAGACCATGCAATTTTTTCCAACCTGATAATGCTCATCACAAGACAGGTTGTTAAAATATTTCTTTAAACGCACCGTCCCGTCTGTCAAGATGTAAACACACATTGAAGAAAAATAAGTTCGCAGACCACAGCGCACACGCAAGGGAAATACTGTTATCTATGGTTCACATAGCAGAGAACGCCACCTTTAAGGGACCATAAAACACTACACCCACCCTATAACATGGCTAAACATTATTAAACTTGTGTGCCACCTTATGCTCGCTTGGAATCACGGCATATTACTTTCTTGCCGACTAGCATCGCGTTCGCTTTTAATGTCTCTCTAATTTTTAGAGAATTATACCGTCAGTCTTGCACAATGAATACTCGGCACTTTCCTACATACAATCTATAGCACGAGCTTAAGTTAGTCAGCATATTTATTTGGTTACAGGGTAGAAAAAGATGATATTCTTTTGAAATTCGAACTGAACAAAAACATTACTAACCGAAATGATAAGTGATTTTCATGTGGGACAGAAATTTCTGAAGTTGCCATTAGGTTAGGAATCTGAAAATGTGGATTTTCTTTCTCCATATCTTGAAACTGATTTCCCTGTGATACTCATATAGCTTCATGTCTATCGTCATTTAAACGCTTACTTCGTATGTTTATAACTGGCAGTATGCCACGTGTTCAGTTTTCTTTTTTGCTTTCTTGTTGCACTATGTTTCTTCTATCGGTTGTATCCGTTTATGCTTCAAAGTGTATTGTCAATCAAATACGGCATATTATTTACCTCATGAGCCTGCATTATTACTGTCATGGTCGCTATTGGTAGCAATTGTGATAGGTTCATCCATTTTATTATTAGAGGGCCATTACAGCACACTGCCCTGGGAAGCCAGTGCGCTGGCTAGCTGGTTACGGTACTCGGCTGCTCACCTCAAACACGCTAGTCCGGTGACGACCGCGTCTGTCGCATTTCGATGGAGGCGAAATTCTAGAGGCCTGTGTACTGTGCGATGTCAGTGCACGTTAAAGAACCCAGTAGCAGAAATTTCCGGAGCCCTGCACTACGGCGTCCCTCGTAGCCCGAGTCGCTTTGGGACGCTAAACGCCATGAAACTAAACACTTCTCTGGGAACTCTTTCTGTTTGATTAATCAGTGTATACGTTTGTTTTACGTGATTCAAGAAAATGAACTTGAAAAAAATTCAAAATAGAACCACTGGACTAGACAGAATTGGGAAAGTGATTCTTCTAGTCAAAACTACGTTATGGAAGAATCGGTCCTCTGTCATGCTACACTACAACTTTATGTGAATAATTTTGCCTCAACCTACCTTTAAATTTCAAAAGGAGCTCCCCATAATCTTGATTGGAAATTGCTGTTTTCGAAAATAACGAATGAGGAATTATAAGAGCAGTGATAAACATTAATAAGAATCGAATTAATGCGTTGGAAATATATTTGTCTTGAAAAGATAACGTTTTACAAAGTTTATCTTTGGTTGCCACATCATGATGTCGCGCTCATGTATAAACGAATAATACATCCTAGCCTTTTTACCAGAAACGCCCATTTGAGATTTGGTCTCAGAGCTTTTACCAGCCAGTCGATATTCGCTCTCTATCTTACAGAGGGAAATAGGGTTGATGATGTTGATTAAAGGATGCTTGACATCGTTCAGATTCGTTATTGCTCGATCACGTTGCTCGAGTTGACTTCTGACGAGATTAACTTTTTATTAGCAATTAATAAAACAAATAAAGATACAAGCAAGAAGAAAAGGTATACAGATTTGACTGACTCGTTGTTTTACCCGACGAAACCAGCCCCTCTGTTCAGCCAAAACAGCTGCATTGACTGGAACATAAAAACCCCATGTCCCCGCCTTCGGTAGGTACAGTAACCAATCAGGCAACTCCACAAATATCCACCCAGTCAACGATTGGGAAAGCAAAATAGAGAAAATCATTGATATAGGGACGAAAACTCATCTCGACAAACCTTGTTGAAATATCTACATGTTCCACCTTTGAGATTTTTGAAGATTTTGCCTTCCTACCGCGAGCTTCGCGAACATTCTCGCTTTCCCAGAGTGGTGGTTGTTTCAACCTCTGCTAACCCCAGTTTCGAAGAAATGCAACCTTCAAAGCCCATCTATTCGGCGCCGTCACTTACAAGCTGTCTTCATGCATACTAGATTGAAGGACAGCAACTCTCATACAAAGCTCGCCTCTCATGTGACCCTTCCCTGTGCATGTGAGGTTGAACCGTGTTTCTTTGTTTACAAGTTGCCCGCACTCTAAACTGTTCATCTGCTGACAGTCTTTATCAGCCAGTAACCGATACGGCTATTAACGCATTTAGGAATCAGCTGCTTCAAATAGACTGGCGCGAAATATTTAATATACATGATGCAAACAATGCCTACAATGTTTTTTTATATACCTTCAAAGATTGTACAATGCTCATTTCTCTGTTAAAAGACGCAAAAAAGTAGGCAAATTTGAAAGCCATGGGTCACACATGAGCTCTACCAACAAATGAGAGCAAAATATAACCTCTACAGACAGTTCTTAAACACCCACAATACTGATGATTTGACTGTCTTTAAACGGTATCGAAACCAACTAACGAAGAACTGCGTACTGCATGTGAAGAGTACTTCTCCCTTTTTCTGGAGGTTAAAAATGTGCCGAGGGAGGTGCTCTGGAAGAAATTAAACGCGCTATGGCGCCGCGATAACCAACGTAGCTGCATTTTTAAACTAACGATTAAAGCAAAGTTTTGCACGAGGCGGAACTGGCTGATGCTTTAAATAACTTTTTTACAAATATGAGTAGACCAGGACGCTCCTGAAATGCTTGTCGATATATCAGCACGCGGAATGAAAAATCAATATTTCTACACCACTGAATGTACAGGAAGCAATTTAAACAGTAAAACATTAAAGAACAGCAGCAGTAGGGAATTGACAATATTCAAATAAAACCAGCAAAGTATGTCGCAGATGTCAAAGCACCAGTGTTAACGCATATGGTTTAATAAATGTCTAACGACATCGACATTTCCGGGAAAAATGCAAACCGCAAAAGTAGTAATGGTTTTTTTTTAAGCGAAATTTATTGCCCCAGGGCATCAATGATAAGTGAAGATGTGATGAATGATGTAGCAGAGATTAAATGAAAGGAAAAAGGTTAGCTGATTTGATGAAGTCCAGTAGAGAACGATTGTACGGTCCCTGCGTCCAGGCAATGTATGAAGCAGGGTTGCTTGGTGAAAGACCTGCTACCATCAGGTGCCGGATCCTTGTATGCTTGAGAGCTGGGCATTCCCACAGAAAGTGATGAATGTCGGCCTCAATGTCCTCGTGTTTACATATCGGACACCCTTACCGAAGAAATAATTTTCGGTACTGAGGCCACTTTCGAGTGATGGCTGGTGTGAGGGCAACCCCGACCTGGATCATCCTAAGCGCAACCTCCTCTGCACGTATAAAACCGCGGGGGAAGGTTACCGCACACGGAGGGATGAGAGCTTGTGTGCGGCGCCGGAGGAGTTCATTTCTTGATGAAAGCAGGGTAAAATTGTCCAAATGAAGGAGCCGAGGCGGTGATGAATTTGTATTCACAAGACGGGTCGCTAAATCTGCCTGGGTTTGATAGGTCAGCAGATCATATGGGACCCACTCAATACCTACTGGCTGCGGGGGTTGCGTGCCGCGAGCCGGTGGATGTCCTGACATATCGTTGGACAGCGGCTAACACGTCGTAGCAACCGGGCAACTTGAAGGGCGTCAGTGCGGATGACAACGCGGGCCGCAGGGAGCATAGTTATGTCGGCCACGGAACAGAGTGCTTCTTTAACTGCAACGAGCTCAGCACAAAAGGACGAAGGGGGTTCCGTAAGCTGAAACCAAGAGGTTTGATTCAGGGCAGGTCTGCACGGGCAGTAGATAGCTGTTGTTGCTTTGCAGTCTTGTATGCTTGCGTCTACGTAGACAGCAATGGATGCTTCGGGCAGGCAAGCATCTTGTTCCTCAAACTTCACGCGAGGTAACGATGCCGAATGAGCAGATGTTGGCAGGCGATTATCTGTTGGCTTGTTGTCTCTGAGCTGTACAAACTTTCATGGGGGAAGAACTGGCGTTGGCGGCTGAACAATGGAGTGTGACGTTGCATAAGTCCTCAGTGCATGCGTGGAGGGCAATAGACTGGCCTTAAGGCTGCGCGCTTCACGACGCTGCTGCAACAGCTCATCAATTGTACTGAGCTGCGCATTCTCCTGTGCAGCTATGACCGGTATGATGCGTAGAAGGCACGTAATGGTCCTCATAGCCTCTCCGTTCCCGGCTTCAAGGCGATCCCATTGGGCTCTTATAAGATGTTGAATCTGAGCTTGATAAACAATACTTGGGTGCAGAACTGCCCTCACCAATTGCCGTGCAACGAACGAGCCTGCCCCACTAGTTTTAGGGACAATTCTTCTAATCAAACCCAAAGTATGAATAGCTTGCCTTTTTGCCTGAGAAAGCAATGCAGTCGCTGATCCTGATTGATGAATCATTAAACCAAGGGTTTTTTTAATCAGACTTTCCTGTAATGGGGTGCCTGATAGACAAAAACGGATTGTACATACAGCAAGTTTACGGCATCCCCAGCGGTTGGCGACTGACGTGTATGTTGTTTTATGAACGGATAGCTGAAGTCCGATGGATGAAGCGCAAATACAGGTAACATCCAAGGCAGATTGAAGGGCAGCCTCCTCAGTACGGCGATCTTGGTGTGTATTCCACACCGTGATGTCGTCAGCGTACTGAAGAAATTTTATGCCACGGATGTCATGTAAGCGCCAAGCCAGCGGTATGAAAGCAATATTAAATAACGTCGGCGACAATACTGATCCCTGGGGCACGCCGCAGAGAGGAACAAAAGATAAGACCGCTTCGCCGGTGAGGCGTATTGCAAATTTTCTGCCTTCCAGAAATGATTGGACAAAACTACGCTCTCTCAGAGGGAGATGAAGCATGTCAATGGAGTTCAGAATGGCTGCATGACTGATGTCATACGCCTTTCCAACGTCCATTTATAAAACAGTACGCACATTGCGGCTGTATGTAGATGACAAAACTGCAGATGCCAAGACAGCCAACCCGTCCTGTGTACCAATATAAGGTCGAAAGCCGATTTGTGCTGGGTGATAAAAACAGTGCTGCTCTAGCCACCATGACAATCGTGTGGCTAGCATTTTCTCCGCCAGCTTGCACAGCGTAGGAGTTAATGAGATAGGTCGCAAGTTGGCAAGGTCCGTGGGAGGCTTTCCTGGTTTCGGGATAGGAATCACGACAGCGGATTTCAAACTCTCAGGCACTACGCCATCCAGCCATACTTTGTTCATGATATCAATTAGTTTAGGGAGTGCAGCGCTACTCAGGTACTTGTACACCTCGTAATGAATATTGTCCGGGCGGGGCGCTGTTTTTCGTTTCGCATCATCCATTGCAACCAGCAGCTCAGGCATAGAGAATGGACACGCAAGTCCACCTACGTCGACATCAGACGGCATTTGATATACATGCGCTGGGATGCCTGCCATATTTAAACTAGCGGAAGAAGACGGCACAGCATCGTACTTTGAGAGAAACTTTCGCGCTGCTTCTTTGGCGAAATCATCTGGCGAAAAGTTAGCCGCGAAGCGTGCGGTGGCAGCTGCGTCAGTCGAACGGCGACCGCGTTCCATCGGACGGAATGTTCGCCAGAGAGAGGAATTTGAGGCGTTTGCAGAAAAATTGCTCGCACCACGCATGCCACTGCCGCCGAGAGAGGTAGCGTTCATACCGGCGTGCCTTAGCTGTAAGATAGTGCAATCGCGTACGTACCTTGACGAAATAGGGTCTCGCGTAGCAGCCAGCCCGGCTTGACGGCGTGCCGCCCACAAGTTAAGAAGGCCGAGGTCTGGTGCCGGTCGACAAACATCAGTCCAGGTGGTAGTTGTAGCACTGTTGAGCGCAGTTTGGATGCGCTCAACAAGGATTGGCGAAGAGTCTGAGATTAGATTGTCCATACAGGAGCAAAAACTGTCCCAGTTGATCACAGAACATCTGTAGCGTAAAGGTCGGAAATGTGAGGTGTGAAGGCCGATGATGATAGGGTGATGATCACTTCCCCAGCAGTCTGGCTCCATGTGCCAGGAGGGAGTACCCGGACCCGACAACCACGTCAGGTCTGGAGCATAGGAAGCACTGCGAGTTTGACGCACTGGCCGTGTTGCTGTCCCAGGATGGTTGAGCAGCACAAATTGCGCATCCGTGAAGGCATCCCGCACACGCCTGCCACGAGGGCTTGAAGTGGGGTACCTCCAATCGTGGTTAGGGGCGTTAAAGTCGCCTCCGACTAAAATCGAACACCCAGGATACTGCCGACTGACACTTGTTAACCAGCCAAGTTTAATACGGGAGAAGCACCACCGGCTGGTCTAACGTACAATGAAACGACCACAATGGTTCCTTCTTAAGTTTCGCAGCTACTGCTACTACCTCTTGATACGACGTGCACAAGTTTTCGAGAACAAGGCGTACATGCGGAAAACATGAGTCCACATAGACCGCCGCCTTTCCAGGGAGAGCAGCAGTTTGTACACGACGGTCTATCATTGAAGGAGACATGTAGGCACTGAAGCCTGGAATCGATGGCAAGGCGTTTGTTTCCTGTAGCAGATTGGCCCATACCTGGAGCTTGTGAATTTGTAGTCCGGACTTGAGCTCTCCCGCCTTCGTGGAAATGCCTCTGCAGTTCCACTGCAGCACACCAGCACGACTGGAACTTTCCATTTCTAGTTACTAGCCCAAGCGCTGTAGAATCACTGACCTCAGGTTGGACAGCTGGTTACCCATAAACCGGAGCAATGAAGTCGCAGAGTTGTCCAGTGGCATAGCGGTAATCTGGGAAGAGGCGGAAGCAAACGACACTGGTGGGCGGCAGGAAGGCGATGTTGCTGCGCCATTGATAGATATGGCGGATGATTCCGCTGCCCATCTACGTCGAGCGAGCAGTTCACGGTGTTGCCGGAGCTTGGTGACCTCCGCTAATAGATGTGTGATTTGTTCGTCGACTGCGGCTATATCGTCCTGCGGTAGTTCAAGCAACACTGCGCTGCTTTGTTGGCTGTTTTCGGAGGCGTTCTTGTCGCACAGTACCGTTAGAAGGCTGCTGAGCTGAAGGATCATGCGAGATGTGCTCAGGGAGCTCCGGCCAGGCGTCGTCATCCCACTGGAGAGCTGCGAACCGATTGGATGTCTGCAATAAAGTTATACTGTCTTGTTTTGGCCTAAGCTTAGTCATTCAATGACGAGCCTATTGGGTTGCTTTTTGTTTGTTCGGACAGCTTGGAGATGTTATCTCGTGGTCATCGGATTTACAAAGGCCGCATCGATAATCCACTTTCCCTTCCGATGTATTTTCACCGGCAGTAGTGAAGACAGGATTTGCGCATATGCCCAGTACGGAAGCAGCTATAGCAATATACCGCACTCGGTTTATATGGCCGAGGTCGTAAAATACAGCCATAATACTACAGACGGGCTGGTTGTGTCAGAGGGACTTGCAAGGTGACTATGCAAGAGCGCCCCTTTCCCATGGGACGGGCCTGGATGACACGGTGCGTGGGACAGTACAGCTCACGCTGGAGTGCAGTTTGATCCTCAGTGATATCGACGTTGTAGACGACGCAGCGCTGCAAGTCGGAGCCTTCAACTAAATACACTTGTACTGGCACTGAGATTTTGCTTGTTAGTGAAATACTGGTGAGCGTTTGCAGCTGTTCTACGGCAGCCAGGGTCGGAAGCCACACTTCAACGGTGTTGGACTTTGTCCTGGCTGTGAAGCCCCGAAAAACCTTTGGTTCCGAGGCACGCGTCCAAGTTAGCTTGTAAAATCTTGTTCGGTATATCCGTGAGGCTTTTGTTGGCCAATGATTTAATGGTCATTTTGTAAGAAGACGATCCGGGTGTAGGCTCCACCGAGTTCTCGATCGTACGACAAGTGCGCTTACCTTGAGAGTCGTCACTTGTCGAAAATGAAATCGGTTGGCTGTCGTTTTAGGGACACTGTGAGTTGCACAAGGGCAATTTTGAAAGAGTAGAGGTGCCGATAAGTCCATTGGAATGCCCTGTTCATCATTCCGTGCGGTATGAGGCTCATCCGGTGGTGTAGAGTTAGTGGCCATGTGCCCTGGTGGCAGATCACTCACGAGCAGTCCGGCATTTCGGGAAGACAGGAGGGATGCATCTGCCGATGAACAGGGAGCACAAAGCTGGACCTGGCGCCACAGATGAGGTGTCGACTGCATGGCAGGTGCTGCCACGAGAGACGCCGGCAGAGCTACCTCCGCCAGCGTGGCAGCGGAGGCACTAAGCCTAGCGTCAGTGCCTAGCTCAGCTACACTCATGCATGGTTTCCAGGAGGCCGCAGACGGTGGGAGGACGTCCGGAGCTTCTTCAGAAGGCGAGGATGCAGTTCTCTTCAAATAGAGCACGTATTTATGTGGATGACGAGATTTTTCTGATGAGCGATGTGCAGCCACTCTAACAGGGACACACCTCTTCCTAGGGATTTTTAAAAGGGGAAGCCGAAATGAACTGGGCAATTACCGTCCACAGTCTGTCTTACGTATATTTTCTAAGCCGCTTGAAAAAATAATACACTGTAGGCTTGTAAATATTGCTGACCACTGCGAAATAATAACGAAACAACAGTTTGGGTTTAGGAACCATATGTCAACAGAATTAGCTCTGCTTCACCTGAAAGAGTATACTTAAACACAGTTTGAAAGCAAGGCAATAGTACTCAGCCTATTTGTCAATTTTTCCAAGGCATTGGACCTGGTGAATCATGATGTTCTGCTGCAGAAGGCCGACTTTTACGGTATACGGGGATGCGATTACGGTTATTTCAATCATATTTATCCCATCGATGTCAAGTAGTCCAAATAAACAACTCGCGATCACGAGTCCTGCCACTGCCTTGTGGTGTCCCACAAGGCAGCATATTGGGGCCCTTGCTATTTAGCCTGCATATTAAAGACGTTGTTAACATTAATCAGAACGCCAGATCATTATATAAGCAGATGATACCAGCATATTTTTTTCTGGCAATAACATCGATAAACTCATTAGTGATTGCAATAACACTAGTCCAACCGCAGCAATGGTCCATATCCATTTTCATTAAGATTAACGAAAATAAAACAAAAGCAGTTGTCTTCTGGCCGAAAAATAAACCTGTTCCTCCCCATGCCGATATTGTTTTAAACTCTCATCTTGTTTACATTGTTGACCACTTCAAACCTCTTGGTGTGATTTTCACTGCCAATATGTCCTGGGAATCTCATGTGAATTTTCTATTAGCTGAACTTGCTCGAATAACTGGTGTAGTCGGTCGTCTCCGATACATGCTTTCTACTAAAACAAAATATTGGTCTATAATTCTGTTTTCTATCCACACGTAAGCTATCGCCGACTTGTTGGTGCATGACTACTTTCTCTAACCCAAAAAATATTTCATTTGCAAAAACGGTGTCTACGCCACGTGTACAATGTTGGTTATAATGCAACCACTGCAGAATTCTCTCGCAGTGCATATGTTATTTCATCTCACAAGCTATACCGCTATCGTTTGAGTGCTCGGTTTAACTATGAAGTGAAAATATATTCGTAGCCTCGCTTCCTCTGCACATTTAGAAATAAATGACAATTGTTGTAACATTAGACGTGCAGAAAACTGGAAAGCTGCTGTACCACGTATGAATTCCGGTAAGGAGCGTTCGTGTTATTCTCTGCCATCTATTATAAACTATTATCAGTCACTGAGTTTTGATTTATTTAGGTGTTCTACTCTGATACTTAGAGACCTTTTTTCTGATTGACTAACGTGATTTCGTCTATTCTGGTGTTTGTTTTATCCAGCTCATAACTGTTTCTTTTCTTCTGCATTGATCAAGTGTCTTTATATGCTTTTTGCTTGTTCATTCTTTGGTGCTGACGGTGTTTGCGTTATCTGGCTCAGGCTTTTTGTTTTGTTTTGCTTTCATCACGTGTCTTGATTTGTTTTCTTTATTCTCTGGCGCTTTCTAGACGCTGCCTTATATATGGGGCAGCGGACTCGTCAAGCCGCCAAGTGGCAGCTTTTTTTCCGTAACCCCTCCATCTGTAGCGTTTGATGGAAGATAAAGATTTGATTTGATTAATTAGCAATCATTCTTCACATCTGTAGCTCGCGTGACAATGTCTTGTTGACAGCGCCTCAAGTAGACACCCTACGCTTTGAGCAACGGCGCCGCAGACTTGGAACAAAAGCCATGGGATGCGACGCGTATTATGAGGGCTCATAGCCACCCGCGTGCGCCTGCCTCGCCGCAAGAGCGTGAAACAATGAGATGCGACATGACGTGTTCGTTCGCGGCAGAGGTTTGGCCTTTCCCGTATTCTCGGAATCATCCCTTGTAGGGCTCTCTTTTTGCCAAGAAAAAAAAGACATCAAAGGACTCTCTCTTTTCACAAACTCAGATGCGGTTAACAATGCATAGCACTGCGAATTTCACTCAGCTTGTTCAAAATGATCTTTTCGGTTAGGAGATTTTTTTAAAGCGGATCTAGAGATAATTATATAGTTCCCCTACTTTTACACACGCAAACTTTCAACAAAAACCAGTTAATGGCTGGCTTAGTATCGTTGTCAATAGGCGCGTATTTCTAACGATCAGGCAATCGGCTGCATTTCGAAAGAATATAAACAGAATAACACGCGTGGCTGTAACATATGTGTACATGTTAGAGAGCACGATTCATTAGAAATTGGCAATTAGCATTTCAAGAGGAACAGGAGGGTGTAGCACTTTTAGATGGGAAGCTGAGTTTATCTCAATAAGCACTTGCAGACTGCGCTTGTCTCACCACGCGCTGCAATGCCCTTAGCACCAAAACTTACCACGGCGATATCGAAGTTAGGTTCACTATCGAATTTCATGTGACCATAAAAACTTTTAGCTTTCATAGCAAGAAGCACTATATAAATAACATCCAGTAACGCATGTCAGACGCAACTTACACGCAAATTCATCATTGCGCACCATTTCATGGGAGATTACACTTTTTTCTCCATTAGAATTAAAATATTTCCTCCCAGTAACAGGGTGTTTGCTGTTGACATCTGACATTTTGAGCCAGCTTTTGATGTCGTCTAGGAGAGCTTGGAATTTCATGGCACTTGCCTCATGTTTCTACAGACAACCTGTTGATTTCTGCTTCTAGGTCGGACTCCACGCATCGCTCAAGCAATTAAAGACGCTGTGAACGAATGCGTGGATATGATGGAATTTCTTGCTTGCAAGATCAGGAAGCTTAGAGAATGGGAGAATGCAAATCGATCTAAGATTCCCCCAACAATCTTGTGCAAGTAAGTATGCATAACTTAAAGGGTAACTTCGTTGATCGCAACGCTGACCTAGCGGTTAGACCATCCGTCGGATATGTAGAACTTGCGGGGTTGGGTCCCGCAGTGTCACTGGCCATAAGGCACAAGCTTTCCCCTGATTGCGTCTTCGGCTTCTTTGGGCTGAAACGCTTGAAATATCGGCCTGAGGATTAATATCGATCTGACTGGAATATCGGCCTAAGTATGGCACTCTTTAGCCATGGTGTCCTTGCGCCGTTACAGTTCATCATAATCCACTTAACATCAAACCACAGGCAGTTCCAATGCTTGTGTTGTGGCCCTGTGACTCTATGGCGTAGTTCTATGGCCATTATGGGTCTTCATAAGCGTAAAGCGAAATCTTGTGGCATGTTTAAGATTCAAAACCTTAAAATTATTACCGACTGCTGGAAATACCTTCTAAAGGAAGTGTTCCTCTCAAATTATTGAAAATTGCTGATGGCCTAGCTTTGTTAGGCCAGGATATAGACCTTCTTCACCCTGCGACGTCATGATGGTGCGGTGGCGCTGTTGTCAGCAGCAATTTTCGCATGGTAGGAAAAGCAGATTCTGCCTGCCCGTGCCTACCGCAGCTGCCACAGCTACCGCCGCCTGAATCATGCCTGTGCACTGCAGGAGCACCAAGTATTGACCAGCTGCGTCAATGTTGGATCCGCGTAGTAGCATAAAAGGAATTATAAATTAGCTTCAATAGGTTTCTGGCAGATAAATACCGCATTAGGAAACTGGCTGACCGGGAATGGCTAACAGGGCTGCAGTAGTAAAGCGCTAAGTCTGGGAGTCGATCGGAATTGCCACTGAATGTATTTAATAGCATGAAAGTTTCTGCGCCCATTCACCGGAACATCTGCATAGTGCGCTTATAACTGCGTAAGGAAAAAAAAGCACATATGTAGCTGCACACGATTTTATCAACTTGAGCCGGTGTGCACAAGGCGCCGGTAGGTTCACTCGCCCTCAAAGAATGCTTTCTTTTGTTAATAGCACATCATGTTTTAATTGAGCGTTTTATGTCATTTAATATTCACTTGAATGTGCTTTTAAATATGACCGACGTAATTATTTGATTCGAGTAGAAAGAAGTCTGGTACGTTCATGCGCGGTAACGTTGGCGTGCTTAGAATATCATACCTTAACTGTGCTGAAAGCCACATGTTTTTTCATTGCATCATTCATGTGTCATGTTTCAAGATGTAGTCCATGATCGCGAAGCTTGTTTAGATAGAAGCAGCCCCAGGAGTGCTACTAAATGACACGTGGCGAGATTGAGAGGGGACGTGGCAGTGAAGTGTTTTCGTTTTTTATGCATGCGATATGTAACTGAATTTGGTGCAAATATGAAATTGCTACAGTAGTTTCATTAATGCATCTTATTTTTAGCTATACCTGGTGCAGTTCTTGGGTAATTATAATTAACACACTCGTCAAGTTACTTTAGGGTATTAAATAATTGAGTAGTAAGGGCGCAAAATTGTTTTATGCCAGCATGTTTACCAAGCCCTGTTCTGTATGATGACGCTATCGGTTGTTTTTTTAGATGATTATGTACTTATGCATGCAAAGCTACACGAAAACCTTTCTTGCAAAATTAACTAACATTGTACTGCACGTGTAAAAAAAATAGAGAGATTTATTACACTCCTCAATGTCTCAGCAATTGCTGAGACAAATAGGTTCATTCTATTTTCATGCGTTACGAAATTGCGAAGGTGTGAGTGATGGCAATCGCAGAAAATGTGAAAGGTCAGAAAACGAACCTTAACGTTTATTCCCTCGTTTTTGGCCTCTTCGCTTGCGCTTTGGTCAAAGAAACTCGGCACTGAACTCAAAGACAGCCTCAAAGGAACCAAAGAAATTGCCTCACAATTTTCGACGACCGCAAATCTATAAAGCGAAATTTATAAATATATATTGAACATTTTGCTACAATTTTTCGTCACGAAACAGAAGTCCCTAGGGCTAAGAAAGAATAGAATTCCATAAATCAAAAAATACACCAGGACTACCTCTTTAGCAAGTGGAGAGAAGTCGGCCTGGCTGGAGCTGGAGCGTGATCCGGCGGATACCCGCCGCGGTGGCTCAGTGGTTAGGGTGCTCGACTACTGATCCGGAGTTCCCGGGTTCGAACCCGACCGCGGCGGCTGCGTTTATATGGAGGAAAAACGCTAAGGCGCCCGTGTGCTGTGCGATGTCAGTGCACGTTGAAGATCCCCAGGTGGGCGAAATTATTCCGGAGCCCTCCACTACGGCACCTATTCCTTCCTTTCTTCTTTCACTCCCTCCCTTATCCTTTCCCATACGGCGCGGTTCAGGTGTCCAACGATATATGAGATAGATACTGCGCCATTTCCTTTCCCAAAAACCAATTATTATTATTATTATTATTAATATTAATATTATTATTATTATTATTATTATTATTATTATTTTTATTATTATTATTATTATTATTATTATTATTATTATTATTATTATTATTATTATTATTATTATTATTATTATCCGGCGGATAAAAACAGCGCTTAAGCGATAAAGAGGAGAATGGGGACACGACGCTGTCCCCACTTTACGCACAGCGCGACACGTACGTGTGTCAACAGACGGGGAGAGCACCCCTGCTCCGCCGAAACAACGCCAGCACTTCCTCTCACTACTGCCCCGCAGTAACATCATTCTGGCTAAAGCAGATTGTCAAAATTTCTTAATTTATTCAATGTCTAGCGCAGAAATCAATGTCAAAGATGCTTTCTGTTTACTACAATCCATATGTATAATACACAGTGGCGAACTACTTCTCTGAGTACGCCTTAAGTGGCCAACGCGAGCTCGTGTACCTCGAGAAATTATTAAGTTGAAAGCATCAACCACTGGTGTGTTTCGCAGAAACAGAAAACGCGCCTTCATGACTTTCATTTGAGCTAGTTGGTTGTAACTTGACATGGTTTACGCAAAAAGCGTACAGGCGCTAAAAGACGAAGACAAGCACACTCAAGACAGGACAGTCTTGTCTTGAGTGTGCTTGTCTTCGTCTTTTAGCGCCTCTACGCTTTTTGCGCCTTCAAGCCTTGACAAGCCGCGCTCAACACCTCTCCGTTACGCCACTCGCTTACATTTTGCCTACCGCGAGCTCGCTAGCGACAGCAGCGCCACCTCGTTTGTTTGCAAACATGCAGGAGGTCTATACGTAGCGAAAGCGCGGACTTCTTCGGAAAAGTGCATTCGCCAGAAGCGCCTTTATTTTTCGTTAGAGCTCGAGCTGTCGTGGCGGAGTGGTAGCCTCTCCGGCTCAAAGGCCAAAGGACCTGGTTCGACTTCGAGCCCCGGAACAGGTTTTTTTTTATACATTGAGTGTGCGGAGAGTTTCAGTGGCTCCCATAGATGCCGCCGCCGAACACGTTGATTAGCGGTTATGCGCAGGCTCTGTTAAGGCACGTTTATACTGCGGCGTACGCGCGCGCGCGCGCTACACGGGGTCGTCACGTCGACCAAAGCGAG
Organism: Amblyomma americanum; assembly: GCA_030143305.2. Taxonomy (NCBI): domain Eukaryota; kingdom Metazoa; phylum Arthropoda; class Arachnida; order Ixodida; family Ixodidae; genus Amblyomma; species Amblyomma americanum. The sequence continues at coordinate 33,272 of JARKHS020032241.1, forward strand.
ACCCTCAGTACTCAACTGCGCTTGACCGCCGACGCGTTCGGCGGCTTCGGCGCACTCTGAGCGCATTGGCGGAGACTTGGAGCACGTCTCTATTTTGCGCCGAGTGCGCCTGCCGCCGCCGGCCCGGCCTGACCGGTTCGGCTCCGCGGCGAGGTGCGCGTGAAGAATGTCGCAGGAAACTACGCCATCCAACTCATGTTTCCGGGGGTCATGTAAGATCTCCAGAATGTGCAACATGATGAGCAGAGATGGAAGACATCAAAGGTGCGTTTTAAGCCGAAGCGTTAAGTATACGGCATGCGTCGTGGAAGCAATCTATCAGTTTGCGTACATCGGTTAAACTGACTTTGTGAAAGGGGGGGGGGGGGACATGACTGCCGTCTCTGCAACCTTGCGGAGAAATTTTAGATGTACATTGCAAGAAGTGCCAGAAACGCGATTGTCTTCCGTAGCTGGAAAGCGCATTACTCGCTACGACAAGAAACATAATTGAAAGTTTAATAACTTAGGTCTTGCTAACAGCCAGGATAACCCATAATTGCGTGAGCATGTCATCCATTGTTCCTTTTTTATAAATAATTCGCGTTTTTACAAGTCAAATGACTACACCGCCAGTTTTAGTCACTTGCATCCTAACAAGCGCATTCAATCTTGTTACACGTTTCCATCCTTCATGGACATTCTTTTTAATATTGATTTCCGCCCAGTTTTAAACGTTTGCTCCCTCACGCTTTTTACCGTTTCTACTGGTCACCATGTCCAGTATCCACATTTTTTTAGTATGTTCCTTTTTTTTCACTTGGGAGTTTGTGGCCTGCACTGTCGTGTTCTGGTACAGATCTTATTGAAGGTCATGGAATCATGCGCACTCTAGCATCAGATATCATTCTTTTATTTTCGCCTCGTCCTCACGCTTGTTCCAGTGGCTGCAGCGTATCGCGCAGCGACCTGCGTTGTTATTTATCTGCAAACATTGAATTCCGCTTTGGGTTGTTCACGGCGTGGTTATGGAGCCTATAAACAGAGCTCCACGTAATCATTCGATTAAAAGTTTTAGTTCGTCACTCTGTCTGTGTATGTGTGTGTACTCCTTCCACTGTCCTCGTCGTTACCCGTAGTTTAAAAATGAACATGAACATATTGAAATACCGCATTTTTCGAAGTTTACTGCACTCGGTTTAAAATGCAGAGGAACAAGTTGCGGCAGAAATATTACTACGCTGGTGAACACTCTCAGGGTTCGCTTACACGCAAAACATAAATACCCACGAAACCAGCAGATCGGACAGCCGTCACCGTAGCTCAGTTGGTAAGAGCACCGGACGCGATATTCGGAGGTCGTTGGTTCGGATACCACCGGCGGCATGGTTGCTTTTTCTGCAACTTTATAAGTAATTTTCATTAAAATTAATTGATCAGCAATAGATATTAAAAAAAATAGAAACATTCCTCTATGCACCTTGGTTTCGGTGATTGTTGGCTTCCTTAATAAGTCTATATATATATATATATATATATATATATATATATATATATATATATATATATATATATATATATTAAAGATCAATTACTCCATCTTCTACATACAATCCAATGTCCCCAGTATGTCCCACAAATACTTTTGAATGACGTTGTCATAGGCTCCCCTAATATCCAGAAATGCTAGCCATAGGGGCCTGTTTTCTTTTTCAGCAATCTCTATACACTGCGTCAATGAAAACAGATTGTCCTCCAACCACCTTTGTTTCCGGAACCCATTTTGTAGCTCCCCTAGCATCCCCTCGTTGTCCACCCAAGACTATAAGCTGTTCTGAGATCGCCGCACCATCTGTGGCAGCAACTAGAAAATAATAATAATAATAATTGGTTTTTGGGGAAAGGAAATGGCGCAGTATCTGTCTCATATATCGTTGGACACCTGAACCGCGCCGTAAGGGAAGGGATAAAGGAGGGAGTGAAAGAAGAAAGGAAGAAGAGGTGCCGTAGTGGAGGGCTCCGGAATAATTTCGACTACCTGGGGATCCTTAACGTGCATTGACATCGCACAGCACACGGGCGCCTTAGCGTTTTTCCTCCATAAAAACGC
>JARKHS020032242.1:0-79088 GCA_030143305.2 Amblyomma americanum
TGCGTTTTTATGGAGGAAAAACGCTAAGGCGCCCGTGTCCTGTGCGATGTCAATGCACGTTAAGGATCCCCAGGTGGTCGAAATTATTCCGGAGCCCTCCACTACGGCACCTCTTCTTCCTTTCTTCTTTCACTCCCTCCTTTATCCCTTCCCTTACGGCGCGGTTCAGGTGTCCAACGATATATGAGACAGATCCTGCGCCATTTCCTTTCCCCAAAAACCAATTATTATTATTATTATTATTATTATTATTATTATTATTATTATTATTATTATTATTATCCGGCGGATAAAAACAGCGCTTAAGCGATAAAGAGGAGAATGGGGACACGACGCTGTCCCCACTTTACGCACAGCGCGACACGTACGTGTGTCAACAGACGGGGAGAGCACCTCTGCTCCGCCGAAACAACGCCAGCACTTCCTCTCACTACTGCCCCGCAGTAACATCATTCTGGCTAAAGCAGATTGTCAAAATTTCTTAATTTATTCAATGTCTAGCGCAGAAATCAATGTCAAAGATGCTTTCTGTTTACTACAATCCATATGTATAATGCACAGTGGCGAACTACTTCTCTGAGTACGCCTTAAGTGGCCAACGCGAGCTCGTGTACCTCGAGAAATTATTAAGTTGAAAGCATCAACCACTGGTGTGTTTCGCAGAAACAGAAAACGCACCTTCATGACTTTCATTTGAGCTAGTTGGTTGTAGCTTGACATGGTTTACGCAAAAAGCGTACAGGCGCTAAAAGACGAAGACAAGCACACTCAAGACAGGACAGTCTTGTCTTGAGTGTGCTTGTCTTCGTCTTTTAGCGCCTGTACGCTTTTTGCGCCTTCAAGCCTTGACAAGCCGCGCTCAACACCTCTCCGTTACGCCACTCGCTTACATTTTGCCTACCGCGAGCTCGCTAGCGACAGCAGCGCCACCTCGTTTGTTTGCAAACATGCAGGAGGTCTATACGTAGTGAAAGAGCGGACTTCTTCGGAAAAGTGCATTCGCCAGATGCGCCTTTATTTTTCGTTAGAGCTCGAGCTGTCGTGGCGGAGTGGTAGCCTCTCCGGCTCAAAGGCCAAAGGACCTGGTTCGACTTCGAGCCTCGGAACAGGTTTTTTTTTATACATTGAGTGTGCGGAGAGTTTCAGTGGCTCCCATAGATGCCGCCGCCGAACACGTTGATTAGCGGTTATGCGCAGGCTCTGTTAAGGCACGTTTATACTGCGGCGTAACGCGCGCGCGCGCGCTACACGGGGACGTCACGTCGACCAAAGCGAGACCCTCAGTACTCAACTGCGCTTGACCGCCGACGCGTTCGGCGGCTTCGGCGCACTCTGAGCGCATTGGCGGAGACTTGGAGCACGTCTCTATTTTGCGCCGAGTGCGCCTGCCGCCGCCGGCCCGGCCTGACCGGTTCGGCTCCGCGGCGAGGTACGCGTGAAGAATGTCGCAGGAAACTACGCCATCCAACTCATGTTTCCGGGGGTCATGTAAGATCTCCAGAATGTGCAACATGATGAGCAGAGATGAAAGACATCAAAGGTGCGTTTTAAGCCGAAGCGTTAAGTATACGGCATGCGTCGTGGAAGCAATCTATCGGTTTGCGTACGTCGGTTAAAATGTCTTTGTGAAAGGGGGGGTGGACATGACTGCCGTCTCTGCAACCTTGCGGAGAAATTTTAGATGTACATTGCAAGAAGTACCAGAAACGCGATTGTCTCCCGTAGCTGGAAAGCGCATTACTCGCTACGACAAGAAACATAATTGAAAGTTTAATAACTTAGGTCTTGCTAACAGCCAGGATAACCCATAATTGCGTGAGCATGTCATCCATTGTTCCTTTTTTATAAATAATTCGCGTTTTTACAAGTCAAATGACTACACCGCCAGATTTAGTCACTTGCATCCTAACAAGCGCATTCAATCTTGTTACATGTTTCCATCCTTCATGGACATTCTTTTTAATATTGATTTCCGCCTAGTTTTAAACGTTTGCTCCCTCACGCTTTTTACCGTTTCTACTGGTCACCATGTCCAGTATCAACATTTTTTTAGTATGTTCCTTTTTTTTTCACTTGGGAGTTTGTGGCGTGCACTGTCGTGTTCTGGTACAGATCTTATTGAAGGTCATGGAATCATGCGCACTCTAGCATCAGATATCATTCTTTTATTTTCGCCTCGTCCTCACGCTTGTTCCAGTGGCTGCAGCGTATCGCGCAGCGACCTGCGTTGTTATTTATCTGCAAACATTGAATTCCGCTTTGGGTTGTTCACGTCGTGGTTATGGAGCCTATAAATAGAGCTCCACGTAATCATTCGATTAAAAGTTTTAGTTCGCCACTTTGTCTGTGTGTGTACTCCTTCCACTGTCCTCGTCGTTACCCGTAGTTTAAAAATGAACATGAACATATTGAAATACCGCATTTTTCGAAGTTTACTGCACTCGCTTTAAAATGCAGAGGAGCAAGTTGCGGCAGAAATATTACTACGCTGGTGAACACTCTCAGGGTTCGCTTACACGCAAAACATAAATACCCACGAAACCAGCAGATCGGACAGCCGTCACCGTTCATTCGTTTTTGTAAATAACTGTAAATATATTCTTTCCCGCAACAATACATTAGTAAGCTGGTTTCTTTCAGAGCCTGAGCTAATGTTCGTCTAAGATACCCTAATTTTTTAGGCCTGTATTACAAATCAAGTCAAAACGGTTGGGCCATGATAAGTTGGGGGTAAAAATGATTCCTAGGTACTTGTACTCGGACACCGTTGCTGAACAGGCCTTCTTGAGCTGCCTTTCACGACCAGCGTCTCCGCTTTATCTTGGTGCCTTTCGGGAAAACCAAATATCCTGGGCCTTGTTAGGCGCAGTTGTCGTACTATATGACACCTTAAGGGTAAACCCACTTTTTCTATACATTCAGCATTCATTCTGAGAACCGTCATGTGGCGACGCAAACCGGACTTCTCGCGCCGGCGCCATGCTTCACGCCGACGCAGCCGCTGGTTGTACCACAATTCCCAGAGTGAATCGCGTCGGTGGTGGCACATACCACATCACGACATGCCCATCGTAGCAGACTAGATATGATCAAGCATCGCGACACAACATTCCATCGCGACATAAGGTAGCGATAGCGGCATGCTTCGCGTAGTGTAAGAGGTCGACAAACTTACCAGCGCACCTCTGAAGGCTGCAAGATGAACGACCAGAGGTTGCCTCTGCACCTACACCTTCATCCCTCCTCCCAATTCCCCAGCAGCTGCCAAGTGCCACCCCTCCCTTGCAATAATGGCATCATTCATCCATTCTTGTTCCGCGTTACGTACTATTCTAGCTCTAGGTAATAATACCAAAGTATATGGAACGCTGTTTTTGATCGAAATGTGTGTTGCAGTTTTCCATTTAAGGCTTTTTTATTGTTACCTAGATATTTGTTTGCAGATTTCTTCATCGGCAACGCCGCTCCACCTATTTAATCAAAAATTTGCAGAAAAGTTTCGTTGAATTGCGTGTTACATATGCGCATCCAAGTTAAAAGTGCACAGACACGTTCAGAGGCTGTCGAAGCGATCAGTGACGCGATACTATTTTTATTTTCAGCTCACAGCAAAGGCACGAGGCTACTTAGCAGTCCTCGCACTGCTGCAATCTGAAGGCGCTGCCACATAAGACTTCCTGGAGGCACAGCATTTTAAGAGTCACTCAGAAGTGGCCAGAAAGAATATGGTACTCACTTATCGCATCCGTAATGCAGGTCATTCAGCACTCCGTAGGAAAAAGGGCTCAATGTACAAGTTCCTTTTTGGTGGTGTGCTGGTCACGATCATACTTGCGTAGAAACTCATGCAGCTTCTGCTGGCAAATATCCTAACTTGAGAGAGTGTTGTCTGTGCCTGGGTAGAACGTCGTTTTTACTTGAGTGAGCTATCATGGCTGCTAGAAAGAACACTCCTAAGGCAGGAAGGCAGGTGTGCAATTTTTATTGGTGTTCCTAAGTGTTGTGGAACTGATATTTCGCAAGAAAGGCTTTGATGTGATCTAAGTTTCCGCTATACAATAATTACAGTCTCTGGTTGCGCGCATGTACCTTGATGACGACAGCTACTGACAGTACGCACTCAACAGCAGCTTATATGTTCGTGGTGATCAAAAAACTAGCATACTCCGCAATGCAAGTGCAATGTTTTTTTCCAGGAAATGCTTTTATGCGCCCTTGTCGACTCAGTGAGGCGAACATCATCCAGGAAGTGCTTCGTTCGTGACGACCGTATTAGCGGTGCTTGTATAGACGCGATTGCGTTAAATGCTCCGACAGGCTTAAAATTCGGTGTCGGCGTTGTCAATGAAAAATCAAGGACATCACTCTGGCAGGTGGTTCCTAATGAGCAGCCTCGGAGGTAGGCGAGCCACCTAGGTCACGTGACCTTGCGGCGTCATCTCAACCTGCCCACCGGATAGGGAAAAAACTGGCTACCGAGGTAGGTGGCATTTAAATTAAAGATTGGTCGCTCGGAAAGAGCAACCTAGGCCGCTCAAGGCCTACGGCTGGGAGCTGCTGCTGTCGCAGAGTGACGCATCGCTTAAGCACTCGCCCACTGCACCAGGAGAGGAACGCGGACTCCCACAGATACATCAATGTAATGTAGAGAATTACCTTCTGCATATATAGGAATTTACCTAATATGCTACGGCGTTGTACTCATAAGGCGGAGCGTATCTCGAGCAATTAAAAATAGGACATTACTGCATATAAAAATATGCTTTTGAGGACACTAACCGAAATGTGTTTAATGTGTAAGTATTTTAGGGCTATGTTTGCGGTTTCGTGTCATCACGACCTTCTCATAACGATAACGTTCGAGCGAATGAAGTGATAAGAAAAAAAATGGCTGCATTAGAGCATCAACAAATCTTGCAGGAGAAACCATGAGGTGTATTTGGGGTAATCAGATATGTAATTAGAGTAAAAATGTGTCCAAAAAGTGGGCGGGGCCGGAGAAAAAGTGGCGCCCAATATGCAAATACCAGATGTCGGCGGAGCTGAAGCGTGGTGCGAAATTTGAAAAACGGGAAGTGTGCACGGGTGAGGCTTGGCGCCAAATGTGAAAATGAGGTTTCGCGCCAAGTTTGAAAACTCGAAATGTGCAATGATTGAACTTGACTAATTTAGGCAAAGAAGGGCAAAAAGGGGTGAGGAGGCAACACTGCTTATGCATTCCTTCAATGCGGGTGCTGCTTTGAGTTCATAATTTTTTAAATTTTTATTTGCCCTGCATATGAAACGTGTATTGTTTGCGTTGAGCAACTTTTTATTCTCACATGTTCGAAAAAAGCAATCCCTTGGATGCGCAGGGGCTGGCTAACTTTAACTACGGCGTTTACTCTGCGAAGTGAAAAATAAAAGGCAGAGTAATCAGTAAAATAAGCACTCAGATGCCAAACGACATATGTGCCATCTTTTACGCAGTGATCTGTTTCAGCGCTATTTTGTTCTAATGGTAGAAACACTCTGCCGTTCAAGGTACATTTAGTTTTTTTCTGAAGGGGGGGGGGGGTTGGGGAGGAGGGGAGGTGGGGCGGGGGGGTGAATTTGAGGTTCAGCGGGTATGGGCATTGTATTGGGTCCCTTTTGCCTATAATTCTTTCGCGCTACATATACAGGAATTTCTCGGCCTCAAGTGATCACCACATGAACTACCTGGCGACGTTCCTTCATAACGGTCTGAACGCAGCTCACTGTGATAATACTTCGGTTGTCCTACTGAAAAGGTCACGTATAAATTTATTTGTGCCCCCTTATGAATTCATAAGGGACTCATATAAAGCTTTAAGGGACATATATGATGCCACATGTGTCCCATATCGAGACCAATATCACTTCTTACGGGGCACAGGAGAGCAAGTATAGTTTACATGGGGGTTGATATCAGGCAATGCGGGCATATGTGCCCATATTCCAGTATGAACTCCAGTTGGGCTAACGAACTTGATTCGCCTATTCGGTCAACTGTCTAATTATGGTGGAAATCTACATGACCTGGATACCTATATGTAAACAATGATGCACCCTGTCACCATCCGTGTATAGCAGCCTGCGTTTCATTTCATGTTTTCTTGTGTATTTGCGAGCCTCTGTGTGCTTAGTCAGAAGTTTATTCTCGACGCTTGTCCTCCGTTGGCCGCATGTAAAGCTAAATGACGCATTAGCCCAAAAATTCATGAGCCAGATAGCTGCGCGTAGCGAGAATGACGTGTGTTCTAAGGAGAAAACGTGAAAGATAGCATTGAGAAACTATGACATCTGAGATGTTTCTACCACAACCGATGATTAATAAAGATGCAGAGCATCAGTGACACCTGCTGATAGCTCGAAAAAATGTTCAGCACATTTGCAAGGCAAGCAGCTATAGCTACGACTGCAGTTTGTACACTTGCCGTGGCTACGGCGAAACTGGCTATTTGCCATAGCTAGACGTGAGAAAATCTATTTTTTAACTGCCCGACATGGCCTAGTGGTTAGCGTGTCCAGCTGAGAATGTGAAGGTGGTCGGTCCCAACACCAGATTATGGAGCGATTTTTTGTGTTTTTATTTGCGTTCTACTAATTTTATAAATGTACCCACGATTTACCACGTATATTGGAATCGTATATGGCTATAGCTACCACGTTTTAAAAACTTGCGCATCCCATATAAACGCATTTTTATATAGCCGTTATCGCCCATATCTCCCATATCCGATAACATCATATGCATATGGTTTTTTTAATGTGGTGTGTACCATATATTCCTTTAAACCACTGGTGCTGTAGGCTTATTCATGTTGGTTCTTGCCTGTATAATCTACTTGAAGATGACTGAAATGGCGCACACAATGAGGACCATTCCTTTTTCATTTATCTAAGTTTTCATAAGAAACGCATATTCTCTGAAATAAATGTTATTTCTGCCTGAAAGGAGATTTGGGCCTAGAATAATTTTACAATCATTCCAGAATTCATCATTAAAACGTCAATGAAATGTTGTTTAACTACTGTTGTGCAACTTAATAGGTTAAATGGTGAATTGCACTGTTCTGAAACCAGTTTTAATACCCGTTTTGAAATGATATCAAATATTTGTGCTTTATTTCTAATGCATTTGTGACAAACAACTTGATACAAACCACATTTATACTGAATATCTTGCCCAGTGGTTCTGCATTCTTGCGATATTGAACTAATATTTAGTATATTTGTTATGTGTTCATTTCGTTCAGTTATTTTCTTACACTGCAAAATGTTAGGAATTCCTTTTTTGTTTATCTTGCAGCATAAAATAATTATACCATTAAATTCCCATTGATTACCACCCAAAATAAACGTTCTATTAAGTTTTCTTTGCCTTTTTTTCTACTGCTGGCTGCCTTAATAAGGAACTACAAGGGAAGCCTACAGATGGAAGTGTTTTCTCTTTTTGAGATTAGATATTCCGCGTAAATGTGGTTTGCATCAAGTTATTTGTAACAAATCTATTAAGCAGCACCCTCCACTTTCATGTTCAGGTCCTTGGATTGGTATAAATAAATTGCAGATAGTGTATATTACTGCAATGCCAGTAATAAAACTGGTTTCAGCACAACGGCAATTCAAAAGTTCTATCCTTGAGCAGCATAACAGCATTTGAAGATTATTTCAGTTACATTTTGGTGTAAGAGGAAATAAACTGTCAAAGAAATGTTGATAGCAAAACAATTGAACATCAACTCAAAAAGAATCAACGGAGTTTCAATTCAACTGCTTGGGCCAGTTTTCTGGAAATTTCAAGGTGGTGACAAGGGTTCCACAATGGCATTACAACAAAATTCCTACAATATTTCTCAACATTGCCCAACAGTACTTCAATAAATTTCCAACAAATTTTTAAGGGGTCACAAGGGTCTATCAAACGTTTCCATTCACTTCACCAGTGATGTTCTGTTTACATGTGCCCTAGCTTGCCCCTAAGCAACGAACAGACGCTGCACGCCAAAAGAGAAGAGTGCGTAACGCCGCTGGGTGAACCAACGTTGGATCCAACAAAGAGAGTCATTTTATATTTTCTTTCATATCGTTTGAAATAGGATAAACACAGGCAGTGTTAATGCTTATCAGCAGTTTTTATGGTCGCAAAATTTTCAAATAAAGCCTCAATGTGCGTTCTCGTGGAACATTAAAAATTCGCCGCAACATTGTTTTCTATAATCTAATAATTTAGGTAAACTTATAACCGTCGTATTTCACCAATACAATGTGCATAATTAATATGATAGGAGGAGGAGGAGTAAAAACTTTTATTGCTCTATTAGGCAGAGGTGTTAGCGGCTTTCAGAGGTCTTTATCCCTTGGGCTGAAGTCCCGGTTGATCCGGTGGTTGGTTCCCTTGTTCCAGGGCCCCACTGAGCCGTGTCACCTCGCATGCATGCTGCACTAGTCTTCTTTGGACCGATAGCTCGCCGCTGGTGAGCAGGCCCTCCCACTGTTCCGCATTGGTCTCTTTTAACTTATGGAAGGACAAGTTGTTCTCGCATTCCCATGTGATGTGGTATAACGGGGGGGTTGCCCGGCACCACGTGCATGTGTCTGCGTATTGGTTCGGATACATTTTGCGGAGTGTGTGTAAGTTGTGGAAGGTTCCTGTCTGCAGTATTCGCCAGCCGACTGCTTCGTGTTGTGTTAAGAGTGGATGTGGCGGGGGATACGTTATTTTCGTGCCTCTGTGATAATTCAGTATCTCCGCTAACGTTGGCTCCACCGCCGTGGTGGGTTCCGAGTCCGTTGATGTATCCGCTCGGTAGTACGAGTGCAATATTATATTGCGAAGAATAACCTTCGCATTCATAGGCCGCACGTATATATAACTGTATGCAACCCTTTCGACACTACAGGTCTCGGAAACATGTTCGATGCGATAATCCTTCGTTAAATTTTCATTCAAAACACCATCAAGAGTTTTCAAATCACGGAGTATTTCTATTTTTCAGTCTCCTTGCATTAAATCTGTATTATTAGGCGCTCTCATTCATCGTGACATCGGGAAAGGTCTATGCGTGGTTAGTGGGCAAACGCTTGAGCAGAGTCCCCGATACGTCATGTATTTGAAGTGTGGGACGGGTCGCATGCGGTGGTGGTAACAAACGTTGATTGGTCCGAAAATGATGACGTCACATGTGTCGTCGTACATGCGTCCGAAGTCATGTTACCTTTGTGACGTCATGTCTGGTCCGGGACAAAGTTATTTTCCCTAGGATTTTTCTTTATTGTTTCCTACACAGCACATCACCAGCCCTTGAACTCATATTTTCTAGCGCTTAGTGAACACATGGGACAAGAACACAAATACACAGGACGTACGCTAGTCTTCAACTGTCGTTTATTCGAAAAAAACATTCAATATAAAACATCTCAATTGCTGATCTTCACACACGCGCAGTAGCAACGCCACGTTTCAAGAAAAATTCTTTTTTTGATAGATAAACAGATGGAGTGCTGACACATTTTGAACCTTCTTTATCAATGCACACAGCCTCGAAAATTTCCCGTTCCGATTGCGTTCTAAGTGTTCCTAGAATGCTTGTTTCATGCAAGATTGGTGTGCGGGGTACAGGGTCAGTGTCGCCAGGGTACCGTTCGATGAGACAGCGTTTACAGTGCACCGCGAGATTCCCCCCGCCCTCTTTGCTGGAGTGTTTCTCTGTAGGTAGCCGCTATCCGAAACCCTCGTTCATCACAGCGCGGACGACACTGTGCACGTTTGTGCCAAGCACGTGTTCTGAGATTTAGAAAGTGAAGGTCACACAACAAAAACATGGCGCTATTTACTTACATTGCAGAATGTACTGAACATCAAGGCAAGAAAAATGTGGAGAACGCTTAAGCTTCGCCTTTAAGAGGAGAACGCGATAGCGCGTTGCAGCACTGCCAGGGAGTCCACGAAACGCCATCGCCCTTTGGATGGATGGATGGATGGATGGATGGATGGATGGATGGATGGATGGATGGATGGATGGATGGATGGATGGATGGATGGATGGATGGATGGATGGATGGATGGATGGATGGATGGATGGATAGATGGATGGACAGACGGACAGACGGACTGACGGACGGACGGACGGACGGACTGACGGAAGGACGGACGGATGGATGGATGAATGTATGTATGTATGTATGGATGGATGGATGGATGGATGGATGGACGGACGGACGGGTGGATGGATGGATGGATGGTGGATTAATGGATGGATGGATGGATGGATGGATGGTTGGATGAATGGATGGACCCTTTAAATCGGGCGGTGGCTCAAGCCACCTAGCCATGACTTATGAAATTTTACTCTTGTCTTGATTTTAGGAACCATTCAGATAACCTTCGCTTGGTTACTTCTACCCGCCTAAAATGTACTTTCCTTTCACATTCCCTAAACCCGAATGCCCTAGATAAATCAGCCCCGCTGCTTTCCACTGTAAAGTTAAGCGCTTTACAGAAAATTATCATGCGTTCAGCCGTTTCCTCTTCCTCTCCGCATGCAACCCACATCGTGTCTATCTCGTGGTACCTGACTCAATATGACAGTCCGCAAAACTCCCGTCCTGGCCTCAAACAACAAAGAGACTCCCTACAATTATCATAGATATTTTTTTTGGCATGTTCCTGTTTAAATGTGCTGTATGTTCCCAGTGCCAATTTCGTCACCATCCCTAGTTTCCGCAGAGCTCTCTGTGTTTCTTTAACCTTTTCTCAACCCATAATTGCTGATTTGCCCCTTACTGCTATACAAATATTTGCTTGTAAATTTTCTAGTTCGCTTTCCTCATTTTGTGTCAACATTTCTTATGTACAGGCATCTGAAAACTTTCCTAGCCCAATCGGTGCGGGCTAGTGACGCGCCATCTGTCGGGCCAGCGCCGTACATTGCGTAGAAGGTTCTTCTGTGTTTGCTTTATGATGGCGCTGCATGCGCTCCAAGCGTTCGGTGTCTCGATGCCAGCGCCGCCGTTCAGGGTGGAGACAACTTCAAAGGCGCCGCCATATTGAATCACACGGGATCAGCTGCACTAGTGTTCGCTACGGCACCGTTCATGTTGTCTGCGTGCTTCAGAGTGCTCTGACTTGAAGAGTCTTTTGTAGCGAGAACTACACTGGGCTATCAGTCGAGCATTTCGTGGAGCATGAGAGAGGCCAGTTGTGCTCATGCGCCGTTGTCATGGCAACCGGAAGAGGAGCAAGGTGCGGCGCGCGCTTCGCCGTCACCGCGGCCCCACGCCAACTCCACCGTCGGAGTCGATTGTGACGTCACGCGGATGAGCAGTTGTGCGCATGCGCTGATACCATGGTAACCAGGGAGACGCCACAGCTGCGCCGCGTTCTTCGTCGCCGTAGGGTAACTCGATTCCAGCACCGCCGTTCAGGGTGGAGGCAACTTCAACGGCGCCGCCATATTGAATCACACAAGATCAGCTGCGTTCGTTGGCTGCGCTAGTGTTCGTTACGACGCCGTTCATGCCTTCGGCGCGCTTCAGAGTGCTTTGACTTGAACAGCCTTTTTCATCAGTATCGCACTGTACATCTTTTTACTCACCATAGTAATTTTAACATACGAGGGTCTAAGACGTAATTGTGCCAATAAATTTTAGGGCCCCGTGTTGTCGAGGTTGAACAATTAGTGTGCCGTCTGTTATTTTGAAAAAAGGCTATAATTTTAAAGATTAGTTGCCGAGCAGGTGCTTTCGGTCCGTGCGAGTGATTTCTTTTTTCTACGTGGTTTTTGGTTCTTGAAGTCTTGCGCTTAGATAACAGCCGCGCGTCATCAGCCGCTAGCTCGCACGCTGAGGTTGGTTTCGCTTCCATCGTGCGGGCTGTTTTCGTTTGCTGTGCTCGCAAAGACTGATGTCTGTCTGTTTTATAATCTTCCGAAGTGTAACTGCGAGTTGGTCGACTGTTTATCGCTCACAGGGATGCAATTACATCTCTTTACAGGCCGGCGCTGGTGTATACTAACGATGCCGCGCATACCAACGTTGCCACTGCGCCTGCGTTTTCTTTCTCGAGGCCCACGAAAACTGATTGCCCCTAGTTGACGACAGATCAAAGGATTACTGCAAGTTTTTCACTCGTTGCATTTTTCTGACAGGCGCACAAACGCCGAGCAAGTGCTCTTGCGTGCGCTCATATGCAGACTTCGCTTGCGCCATGAACATGCGCATCGGTTGATCTTCTGCGATTCTAAAGTTTGTGAAAAGCAATTCTGCGTATATTTTTCATTGTATGTATTTTATTCAAGCCCATTTGCACTCATTATAAACCTTCCATATAAATGCAACTAAAATTGTGAGTTTGAGGTCTTTAAATAAGTGCATTATTCTTTCCTTAAAATTTTAAATCCGAAATATAAGTACAGTCGCGCCTCGTTAATACGACCCGCGTTAATATGGACGGCTCCAATTATGTAGTTTTTCTGGGGACCAAACTTTTTCATTGGGTTTCCGCCTCGTCAATATGAAAACTCGCTGTTAGGACAATAGAGAGAGGGAAAATGCACAGTGCCCAAAAGGGTCCATGTATTTTTGTCTCGGTAATATGGACGGAGTTGAGAACAATATATCTATGCTGCCCCGATGAGAGTCTTAGATTTCTGAATTTTTAGCGTATGACATCAGAGGAATGCAAAGAAAAAGTGCGAATGGCTGAGTGATGGTCCTTTTATTTGGCGGTTTCTTACATTACAGTTAGCCAATTGACGCGCTTCACTATTTTTCATATTGCACGAACGACTGCGACGAAAACTCTCTCCAGCTTGTGCTATGCAGAAAGCAGCATGCAGCAGTCGTCGGCCGAGTCTGTAAAGATATACGTATAGTAGCGGTTCATGAGATGCCGGCAGTCGTAGTAGTAGTTGGGTTATTTAGCCACAAGACTCCTTCAAGCATATTATACATTACAAGGCGCGTAATGCTGCACAATATTTTAAGCACAATGGCGACCAGGATAATGGGTCTGCAGCTCCGAAAATCGTCTATGTACCACTTCGCTGGACACAAATATGCACAAAAGCAGGCCTTAATCATATATTTTTTTCTTCGTGATTCATTATCACGGGCGACTCGCTGTACGGACAGTTTTGCTGGGGAACCAAAGCGCCCATATTAATGAGGCACTACTGTGATCGACTTTGAAAAGCCACCGTTTGTGAAACAGAATCAACCAGAAACGGTTTAGTTTTAAAAAACTGCAATTTTAGCAATGCCTTTCCGTGCAGTTCCTATTTTGCCTGCAATATTGGGTCGTGATAGGTTAGGCATTTGGAAAAATAACTGCTATCTCAAAACTGAGCTTCGTTACTGCTCCAACTCCCGGGTGAAGCGAAAACAACCCAGGCCTTTAAGCGTTTACCAGGAGCATATTGGCACACAACAACAAGTCATGTACTCAGGATGGCTCGGTGGGCTTGGCAAGCTGATCAGTCATGCGGTCGAACACTCTCAAGCAAGCAGAACTACCAGCGAGTCATCCGAGGCCACTGTGCGTGGAACAACGGAAACACAGCTGTTGCACCGAGCAACTGTGCCCGCCCGCTGTGATTCAAAATGGCGTCGCAGCGAGAAAAAGCGGCGTGGGTGCGGTCAAAAAATGGCACCACCCTGAACGGCGCCGCTGCCATCGAGGCACCCTACGTCGCCGCCTCGCCGCGCGCCGCTCTATCACCCGAAACGCGCTTCGCGTGCTCAACATTGCGGCGATGTAGTGGGCGTCTGTATCACAAGGTTTGACATACATGTAGAAAAGGAGAGTCCAGCCGCTCCTAAACGGCGGTATAGACGAGAGAAGATTAACTCTTCCAATCCTTGAGGTTGTCGCCTGGCACTTGGCATGAACCAAATTAGAATAGTGGAGTCTGTGTGTACGTGAAACAAGGTATCACAGCCGTTAGACATCTCCGTTCGTTTGCGGTGAATGGTGAGACTATCTGTATTCGGCTTTTGAACAGCGGCATAATCATCCAAGGAGCCTACGTGGCACCGGAAACATCTGTCAAGCAGACGATTGATGTGGTTGCCACGTGTATACCAGCCTACGGCACGGTTTCACAGTTGTGTGGGACTTTCGGTGATTTCAACTGGAAACAGTACTCTCTTAATCAGCGTATGAGAGAAAATTTTACTTTCATTTAGCTTCGGACCCTCACTTCCAGACAGTACAATAGGGAACTACCTTAGACCTTGTATACAAAAGAGGCTCTACCAAATCAAAGTACAGTGAGACAAAATTGAAACCGCTGCATGCTACTTCTCGGATCATCGGGAAGTCTTAGTCTCTGTCAAGCAAAATGAATAAAACATGTGTATACCCAAAGACTCTCATTACTAAACATACTGTGACCACAACAAGCTCGCCTAGGAAAACGTACCTCCCGCTACGTGTATCCTGGCATAGCCGATCTAAGACACTGTCAATTTTTTCATCAGTATCGCGCTGCGCATCTTTTTATTCATAATAGCCATTTTAACATCCGAGGGTCGAAGACGTAACTCTATATTGCAAACATTCAACATTGAAAAGTGACATATTGCCTTGTTAATGGAAATAAAACATTTTATAATTGCTTTGAAGATTCCTATTTGGGTACTTTTTGTAGCGATAGCTATACTACGCTACCTGTTCGACCCTTCAGCGAGGCACACCTTAAGTTCCGTGGAACCACTTGAGCTCCTTGGCGGCGCTGTTAGGCACGTGGTTGGTCACGTCGGCTGCCCGCGTGGTGCGGCCGCTGGTCACGTGGTTGGTCACGTCGGTTAGTCACTTGGTGCGGAGCAGCTGCTGCTCCCGGCCGCGCGGCACGCGAAAGCTGCCACAGCTGTGTGCGCGCGCATGCGCCGTCTCAAGAGGAACAAAGATGAAGAAGGAACGCCCATCAAAACGGAGTGGCGATAGACTGACGTTGCATTTCGACTAAGCGAGTTCCACTCGGCCAGCTGTAGCTATCGCGTAGCTGCACGTTTAACCAGAGCTTAACGACAGCCACTTTTTAACTGAATCCTTGGCATGTTCATACATTTTTCAAGTTTCGTGCAATTTTCATAATAGGAATATTGCTTATTAACATGTACAATCATCTCCTTTTTCACTCACCAGCCATAACCTGAAAAGTCAATTCTTTTTGTAGTTATGTCTAATTTCAAATGAGGCAAATAATTATTCTCTCCACTTAGTTCACTAGCAGTGAAACGTATCTTCTGTCTCATAAAGAAGTTATTAGTTTATCTGTTTATTTAAGGGTATGAGTTGTTATTCTTTGTTTATTTTTTTACCCTTTGTACCTGGTTTATTAGCGTCGGCTCCTAATCTTTTAATATGGGACCCATTTTCTATGTTTACAAAGCTCATGTGGATCAGTTCAGCGATCAGGATCAGGTAGTTAAGTGAATAAAAATAATTATTCGTTCCCTGGCTAGCCAGTCAGCTGGTACTCGTTCTAGCGAATGAAACACGCATGTCTCCTGATGCAGCTGAACATTCTAATGGCGGGCTTTGCCTGGCTGCGCAGGCATAAGATCTTTTCCGCGTAACGTCATCCCGAACACTTTTGTCCATGACGGTACACAAACTTTTGTCCTGAACAGTTAACTTAAAGCGCAACTTTCTTTCATGAAAGAAACTCGCCGCACTCAATCCAAGTTTTTGGCGGATGAAATGCCGACTCAGGATTAGTTGCGGTCGTCTGTGTAAATGCCAGAGTACATTTTGGTCACTTAATGTGAGCGCACATCTGCAAAGCCAGAAAGACGACTGCACTTCTTTTTACAAGTTCGTCTCATAATAGAAGGGAACGACTAGTGAATGTTCATTACGTCCCCTTCCTCCCTCTCGTCTCTGTTCTGTCCTCGGCAGGAATCGTTTACACTTGAGTTCCGAGGTATCCAGACATGACAAGACATTTGCGATCATATTCATATTATTCATTAGTAGAATACTCAGTCAGCTGTATTTAAATGTCCTTGAGACATTTTTGTGGAGTTACATAATGCTGAACCAAGACTTTACAGAATCAAGTGCAATTTTTTTCATTCCTTTGTTCATCCAAAATTTTGAAAACATAGCGTGTCCCTTTACCACCCTCCTGTAGAAGGAGTAGGAGTTTGCACAGAGGCAGTGTCACATCCCATGAAGTCCTGAAGAAGAACTTGGCTTTCTCCTTGGGCTTTGAGAAAGCTCGTGCCTTCACAGCACTTATCGCAGCTCTCACTGCTTCACTTCTGCTGACCTACGGAACTTCGCACAGATGCCGATGAGCATAGTAGTGGCGCCCTCCTTGCCAAACGCAATCACAATCACAACCCTGTGATTTCCAACGCCAGCTGTCTGCTAGCTCTCTCCGAAGGTAACTATTTCATAAGGAAGCGCAGGTACCTAGCAACTGTGTGGGCGTAGATATTCGGCCCTTATTTTTACGGAGACCATCTGTGTAGTTACGAGCCACCACGCCTTGAGTTCGCTTTCACGTCTTGAAGACCCTACAGGCAGTCCTGGTCGATGCGCCTTGTGCTTGCACGAATACCCATTTACGATTGCTTACAAGAAAGGCCGACTCCATCAAGATGCTGACAGGTCGTCCGCCATCCCGTCGATCTTTTCGAACACCACGACGACGATGCCGACGTTTTCGTTTTGTCCGTTTCGAAATTTCTACACATCGGTGACGAACAGCGTCATGGTACATCTCTGCGCCCTTTAATAGACAGCCTCCGTAGCCATCAATCTGGTACTTCTCTAAACCTTTTCTGACTGCATCACCATTCTGTACACCGACTCTTTAAGGAAACACATGCTTCCGACCTCTTGCTCGTTGTTCCGGGCTATCTTCGCTTCATTGTGCTCCACGAACTTCATGATGTCCAAACTACAAGGCACATTGTCGTGTCACCCGCGTAGAACAGTGCGAAGGCAATTTTCTTGGCCTCAGCTTCATCGTTCTATCCGCCGCTAGGTTGCCGCTCGCAAGCTGTGTCAGCGTAGGAAAAAGCCTACGCTCCAACCTAGTGGCCACCTTCAGCAATTCGACAGTCCGCTTTAGCCGTTTTTTCTTGTTCGTCTCAGGATGCTTGTGCCTTTTCACACATCAACTTCCGGTAACGAACGGATTGACGCCGCGACCAACTACACCACCCCGGCCGCTATAATGCAAGCTATCCCGACAAGATCCTGCCGTGCCACGGATTTTCATTTCCATGACGATTTCCAGCTTAATGGCGCTCGCAGTAAACTGCCTACGGATCGAGGCCGCTGCTTGGTTCGTAAAGTGGTTCACGACATTCTCTGCTCACCTTCCACCCGTCACAAGTTCACGACAGTCGGAGATCACAGGACGGCCGGCTTTACTGAAAGTCTTAACCGTATGCACGCTGACGGACAGGATGTCTATGTGTACTTCTGGCCGTCATCGCGAATGGAACGTGTGTACATTTTTCGTGACTTTTGCCTATACATCATCATGCCACAATACCACTGCATACTCTACCATCTGTCCACTCTTTTGCTGCCCTTCAATAGCGAACTGCCTCATGACGATTCTACCAGTGGTCACGGTTGTGACGTCGTCATCGGCTGCGCCGGCGCCGCTCGCCATATTGCTTGCGACTAGCTCGGCGCTTCTCAGACCACTCAAAAACTCCGTTACGATGTTAACCACCGTAATTCTGACAATCTTCCCGGTTAGCTCGTTCTTCTCTTGCTACGGGCACGCCTTGTGCGCTCATGTGCGGAAGTACTGCCTCGTTCATGCGTTCTTATCTCGTCGAGGGGCAACGTGACCTAGGAAATCACTCCGTTCCACCCCAAGTGTCCTTCCCAAGCACCATCCCGTGCACATCACCCGTCCACCCTTCTTCAAAGATGTCATTCGAGATGCCAGTTTTAGTACGCACAGGTAGTGTGCTTCTCCCGCGGGGCACGTGGAGATGGGGGTGTAATTGGACGGTGGGCTCTTAGGAGACGACGACGGTGTTATAGCTATTAGAAGCGCGATTGCGGCCTGTCGCGTTTCCCGCTCTGCTAACTGTTGTTTGCTTTCAATTACGAGAGTTAGGCCACCGCGGTGGCTCAGTGTTTATGACGCACGGCTGCTGTCCCGAAAGACGAGAGTTCGAACCCGACCGTGGCGTTCAATTTTGATGGAGGCGAAATTCTAGAGGCCCGTGTGCTGTGCGATGTCAGTGCACGTTAAAGAACCACAGGCGGTCGAAATTTCCGGAGCCTTTCACTACGGCGTCCCTCATAGACTGAGTCGCTTTGGGACGTTAAACCCCCATAAACCATAAAGGAATTACGATAGTTCACAACGAGGATCATTGCTACGCCAATTTCCTCGTAGTCGCATTTAATCGGTCTTTAGAAACAAGCGAGTCGCCCTTCAAATAGAAATTGGCGAATGCTGTGCCGGGGCACAAAGCGCGTCGTCCCTGGCTCTTGTCGAATTACAGACCAATTTTCCTCAGCGGCGCCCGCTGCCTGCAAAGCCTTGGAACACATCATTTCCTCGAATCTTGACCCTCGCTTACAGGCTAACAATTTTTTTTTATAAATACTAAACAAGGTTTCTGGGCTGGTTTTTCGTGGGGCACTCGACTTTTGGAGTTTCCTCACGACTTATTTCCTTCATTTCACTCCGGCAAGACATTCAGTGTCTCTTGTTAGATATAAAAAAAAGCTTTTGATACCTTACCTCACTCTATTCTGCTTTGTATACTTTCATACATTTGTCTGATTCCTTCAATTCTCAAAATTATTTAACAATAACTTACCGATGGTTCGCTGCAACGTTTAATCAGCGGTTCTGATTCGAACTTCTAATCTTTAACGTCTCATGTACCTGAATCGTCAGTTTTAGGCAAACTACTCTAATTTAATTTTAATTTGCACAAATGGCATATGCATTAATCTCACCTTACACATCAGGTTGTATGCTGATGATGGTGTCATAAACAGGAATATAACCAAAGAGGCTGATTATTACCTCAGCTTGTGCAGAACATATATATATCGTATCACGTCAATATAGAAAATGACAGTAAATATTTAAAATGTAAATATACCTGGTTCAGTAAAAAGCGCAAAAATGTTGAGGCAATGTATCACTTGGATAAAGAGTATATAATCCTGGCTTATAACGTTGAATACTTAGGCACTTTATTTTCTTCAATCCTAACACGGAATAAATATACATGACGAAATCCATCAGTCATCGAAGCAAAGGAGCAAAGGGAATGTTATTATATCTTTCAATTTGTGGCGTTAATATCTTGAAAATTAAGTGCTGCTCTTGTATTCTTTAAATATAATTTACAACAAAGCAGAAGAAAGAACAACCACATGCTGCCGATGGGATCCTAACCCACTACCTCCGAATTTTGTGTCCTATGCTCTAACAGCTGAGCTACGGCGGTGGCTGTCCAATTTCTGCTTTCAAACGTATTTGTGTGTAGTCTAACTTAACCTTGAGAGTGTTCCCCAGCGCCGCTCTTGTCCACATCAGCGGACATAGTACGTCCTGCATATACCGCGAGTACCACGTACTAACCTGATCGAACGGTGAGGACGGAAGCTATGCGAGAACCTTCTCATCCTACCTATGTCATTGTGACTGCTAGATTCGAGGCTCTCGTTAAACTCTTCAGCAGACAACGGAATAGAAAAGAGGGGCTGGTTATGACGTACATGACGAAACTTAAACGTCGCCGAAACCAGGGAGCACAAGGGAATTTTTTTTTCAGTTTGTGGTTTTAATTACTTGAAAATAAAGTGTTTTTCTTTTATCACTGAAATATAATTTATAGGGAAGCAGAAGAAAAAAACAACCACTTGCCGCCGCTGTGATCCGAAACCACGACCTCTGAATTTAACGTCCGGTGGTCTACCAACAGAGATACGGTGATGGCTTCTAAACATCTCCTTTCGAGGGTACGTAAAATATGTAACTATGAAACCAAGACGAACACTTAATTTCATAAAGCGTAATTTCAGAACTGAAATTCGTGGCATTAAGGAAACTTTCAATTTCTTCTAATGTTCGTTTCATCCTGGAGTATGCTGTCGCAGTCTGGGATCCTAATTTCATTGCACTAGCAAAAATATATTAGAATGCGATCAAAATAAAGCCGCTCGTTTCGCCACTAACTTGTGCAGGTGTGATGCCAGTGTGACCGCACTGAAGAAAGCACCTTCATGCCAAGCACTTGAAACACACCGCTCCTTATGTAGGCTCACACTGCTTTTGCAATTAGAGTGAGGAGAGGTGTTTGTTGATCGTAATCTTTACCTCAAGTCAGCTACGTTGAACTCGAACAGAAAAGACACATCCTCAAAATACGTGAAAAAGCTTGCGGCATACCTGGATACGAATCGTCATTCATCCTGCGAACAATAAACCAATGGAACCGTCTACATAACGGTGCTATTTCAGCCGCTGACGAAACTTTTCTACTTCTGCTGAAGCAGCACCTACAAGCACCCCTGTGAAACATGTATTCTGGTGTTTTCTCTCTTTCTCCTTTTTTGTAGGCAGCTAGTATGCTGCGGACCCGTTGTCTGTGTTCTTACCTTCCGATTAGCATATTTTTGCTACAGCTTTTCATTCTATATGTTCTCCTTTTTTTGCCTTTACCCTTTTGCCTTTACAATTATCCCACTGTTTCGCTTGATGAGATGTCACTTTTCTGTAAAAAAAAACCTACTGCAATTCCCTGAGGACGCAATGTAGATAGTGTCAGGCCTGAACGAAACGAGAGCTGCGCCTGGGAACAAAACAAGATGCTCAACGTGTGCGTTTTCAGCTCCAGTATACAACCCACCTGATCCATGTTCCCGGGTAATAGATCCACTGAAGTACATATTCATCAACCGGTTATAGATTGATATATGGCTGGAAAGCAGTAAAGTATGACATGTCCGTTTTCGCATTTCATTCTGGCCTGACAGTACATGAACAAATGAAGGATCATGTGCTAAAACGAAATAAGTTAGCAAATTCTGAAGCCATGTCTTATGGAACACCCCCTTCATTGAAAACAGCTTTGAAGCATGCCATAATCATTCCTGCATGGTATATATAAATCACAGTAAACTAATGCCAGATTATG
Organism: Amblyomma americanum; assembly: GCA_030143305.2. Taxonomy (NCBI): domain Eukaryota; kingdom Metazoa; phylum Arthropoda; class Arachnida; order Ixodida; family Ixodidae; genus Amblyomma; species Amblyomma americanum. The sequence continues at coordinate 21,151 of JARKHS020032242.1, forward strand.
CCAGATTATAAACTCATAGTCCTGGCCTTGAACTGCATCAAGCGTAAACGCTGAATAGTGCCCACATATACAGGGACTGCGTATTTTGTGTTTTTCTTTTCCCGCTCAGTTTTCTCACGACGTTGTCATTGAAGAGATTTCTTTCATAAATTGTGCGCCCTGAGCTAGCCAGTCTGCTTGTTCTTTCCTCCGCGATCCAATCGTAACGGCATCGCTTGAAGACATGCGAATTTGCTTTCTGCTGGCACAGCGACGGGTGGACGTTATCACTCTTTCACCTCTCGATTGTCCTCAAGATATAGACGATATTTCGGCCGTCGCTGTGAAACATCACGGCACAAAGCGCACAGGTTAAAACGATGAAAAGTAAATAATCACAGGCTGCACAAAGATTAGTGCGAATTGTAACGGGGCAAGGACATCTCGGGCCAAAGAGCGCCTTGGCACAAGATGTTTTATTCTGCTAAAGGTGGGATCAAAAGTGTATTTCCAAGAATTTCATCACAAAGAAGCCGAGCACCTGAGCAGGGGAAAGCTTGTACTCAGTGTTTCCCCCGTGGGTACCCGGCGGCAATGGGAACCGAAAGACGCACCTCCCGCATGCGAGGCGGACAGCGTTCAAAAAGCAGAGCGTCGTAGCGGTGCACTGACAACACGACGCTCAAACAGTAGTGCATTGCAAAAAAGAAAGCCAGCGCGCAACGTTAAAAACTATTATGAGACATGTGACGGGAACAAACTAAAAACAAACGATAAACCTGTTCAGGGTGTGCAACAGGACAACAGGACGGCCGCTCCCAACTGGGGCTGGGAAGTTAACTGGGATGTTTTCTTAACTGCTCATAATATTTTTTTTTCCACTGAAGTAACAATCAGATGGCGTATGCTTGAGAAGTGCATTATTTTCGGTGCGCCGGTGAAGTCTAGGCATGGTGTGTTTTTTTATGTGGCCTTCGCAATGCTCTTCTAAAATGCCAGGAAAAATAGATCTCTCTTGAAAAAGATCCGCCGTATAAGTTATCGGATTACGAAAATATAGTTTCTTGGCAATGTCCACTCGATGCGTGTTCGCGTGAAAGTGTATTGATGTCGCGTTGAGTGCTGTTATTGCTTTACATCGGCGTTTAAATTTTTGCAGCGTTCACGTACCCAGATATTACGCTGACAACGAACGCGGGCAAAAATTACTCCCAAACCTGCCCTTGACGCAACCCTTGCCACCACAAAACGACTATTAGCGAGAGAATTATCTATATGAACAGAAAGGTCTGTTGCAGACCTCTTATTTTTTTTCGTCGGCTGCGGAGCCGATCCTTTATCTGGACAGTAATTTAGCAATGTCTTCCAATCCTCTACCAATGTTCCCTGCACGTAGATGGCTAGGGAAAACCACAGGTCACGTCACTATGAGAGAAAAGTGTTAAAGTGTTCCATACCGCTTCAGTGTAGTACATTCAGCTGCCTTCTACCGTATTTTGCATCGCCCTAGCGACCCACGCGATTTTTGCTAAGTAGTGAAAGGTTTTGCTGGCGTAAATCTTTCTCATTGTTACTTGCTTGGTCAGACTACCATGCACTTAGCTCGGCTCCTAACTTCGTTATTCCCGATGGCTATACTGGCTCGCATTTCATTCATTTTTAATTTTTAATTATTTATTGCGTGGTGCCTACGAACAGCCATAGACCTTATACTCTCGTCCACTCAGAGTGGTGTATTATATAATAGTATTAAAAGTGTAGCGAACCATGACGCCCGCGCCTGATGCCGCATAGGCAGATCATTGACCAAGCGCCGATGAAGACGAGGCGCCGGTGAAAGACGAAGTTTCGCCGCGCTGCTAGAAATCGCTTGGTTTTTGGACTGGCCGACGGCGCTGCTCGTTGTCCTGCTTGCCGTTTGGTGTCGCCCGCAGTCAACGTTTTCCCCTGATCTATTTGTGTACAAACCCCCTTTCAAAAGGAAGAATAATAATCATTGGTTTTTTGGGGAAAGGAAATGGCGCAGTATCTGTCTCATATATTGTTGGACACCTGAACCGCGCCGTAAGGGAAGGGATAAGAGAGGGAGTGAAAGAAGAAAGGAAGAATTAGGTGCCGTAGTGGAGGGCTCCGGAATAATTTCGACCACCTGGGGAAAAATAACAAAGGAGCAATAGAAATGCTGATATTTAGGAAAAGGAATCTGAGTATGGCGGCTGGCCTAAAACATGCGATGACCTGGAAAATGAATTTCACGTTAACAAAAGCATTGAAAAAATTTAATATATAATTTGGAACGTGTACCAGTATGTCGCTGAAGGATATACTAAAAATAAACAAGGATTTCAAAGTGCTTCAAAAAATCATGGGGTATACAAATAATTTCATCCTGCGCGATGTTTGCAAGGCTTTTTGGGGAATGTTTAAAATCTTTTTTTTGAACACAGATAAAGTCAATGCGCTGGAAATACTAGCTGTGCCTTCATAAAGGCGAATTTATTTCTAAACACACAAAACGTACAATTGCAAAGAGAAAGTTTGCACGTGAGACAATGGTCATGTAAATATTCCGGCAGTCGATTGGTTGCTGCTACTGCTCTAGCCCTTTCGGTGATTTCCAGCTTAACTTTTGGGTCTGAGCTGGACTACATTTCCTCCCCCTGACCAATCGTAGGTTCTTTTAACCTTTCCATCTCTGTGTTGTCTGAGCAACGTTGTGCAACATAGTTATATTCGTTTCTCTGCTACATTGTAAGCATTACGGCTCATAGTCTTCTCGGTACAAAGCGTGAACTGTTTTCGGGCTTAAGTTCGTGTTTGCTTGCATTTTTCTCAGTACTAGTTTTTTTTCCTTGTCTAGTTCCTCATACTGTGGCCCGTTGTCACAGCACTCGAGGGTTACATAAGTGCGGTGACATTTTTGGCCTGCTACCTCAAGGTACCCAGCACAAGTACATACATGCAGTGTTGTAAGAAATCGCTAGGGGGAGAAGCAAAATGACACAGCAATGAACATATAAAAACTAGTACAAAAATTTTGAAACGTTTTCGTTCGCATGAAAGCGCAAGGAACATCGTCCTCGCACTATATGCCTCATAAGAATAGAAACGACCGTGCGCTTCATCAGAAAAAAACTGACGAGAATGAGGCCAAGCTTTTTACATTCGTGTTCTAGCTCTTATCTGTGTTTTCCTCTCACGCATCCGTCGTGACATCCTGATAAGCGCTATCGAGGCAGGCACGATGGACAATGCTCCGGTCTCAAGTGCATCAGGAAAAAAACAGTCCGGCAAACGCTGACGTCTCGGCGCTTTCTTTAATCAGGTCACGCCACTTTCCAGCACTGCTGAATGCTTGACTGCTCTGCACTTCATGCTTCTTGGGTAAGACGCTCTCGACTATATAAGGCAGCTTAGCTGGATCTTGTGTCTTGTAATTCAATCAGCTCAAAAGAAATAGGAAATTTTTGTGTTCCACATGAGTTCGCTCGGAGCCCACCAGAGTCAAGGAACGATCGTCGGCTTAAAGTTCTAAAAATTAAAGTTTTCATAATTTCTAAACCATAAATTATGCGAGAATAGTCCCAGGATTGGTCCAAGGTGTGGGAAGATGCCTCGAGGGGGCAGCTAAGGGGACTTGGCGTTCGGCTCAAGGTCGCTGTTTCTTGTCGCGGTCACCGGGTCTGTATTTGGAATCCAGGCTAAATACAATGACAACCGTGTGTTCTGCGATGTCAGCTAATGTTTCAGCACTCTAGGTGCTCCGGAGCGCACAACTACTCTATCTATCTCAGCCGATATATCCCTTCAGGACGTTAAAACCACACAATTTGCCGTTTTGAAATCTTTGGAGAGCACGCTGCAGAAAAATCGTTGTGCCTGGTATCAAGAAATGTGTTTTATAAGGAGAAATCGAGCTGCAAAACAGTGGCCTTACCGACGCCACTGTTCTTAAAATGTAAACACTGACCTTACTGACGTAGCTTGCTAATGCAACTGGCCGGTATGAAGTAAGCTCATAAGGAGGCTTTCCAGACTTTAAACGAGCAACCAGGCGGCTGATCTTCCAGTGTTCTGGAACAATTCCGGAAGCCCATGTATCATTGCAGTAACTGAGCAGCACAGTTCGGCCTTACATGCCAACACAATCATTAAACACATATATCAATTTTAACGACTCTACTTAGTATCTCTGGCTGTCGCTATCTTCCCGATTATTGTTTGATTCTCAATTAGGAGCAAATGGCAAGGTCATAGAAATACAAAGCTTTTTCAGCTCTCACTCCTTGTTTGCGTTTTGATTGCAGCTTCCTCTATTGCTCCTAAAATCAAATTAGAAACAATGAGTATTGAGACATTAGAGCAATCAACTTTTTCGTATAAGATAATTTAGTCAATTTTGTAGCGTCTTACTCTTTTCTAATTTACAGTTGACACGAAGACATTTGTCTGTCATCCGTGCAAAGTGCTTCATAACACATGAAAGGAATCGACGCATAAAAGATAGTACCGCGATAGCCAATTTCTCTGCAGCAAAGATTTCTTGTAAAAGAAGCAATGCGCTTCGTCGATCACATTTTGAGCAGTCTCGCTTGCGCACGTTGTGCAAAATGATGAAGCATGGCAGTTTCAAAGGTGCAAAAATTTTCCATTAATAATTTCGAGAAGCCTAACTGTTCCATCTATTATATTCCAAAGACTAAGCCACAGTGCTTCATCTAGTGCTCACGGAAGGTTTTTCCAGAGTTCATTGCATTTTGATCCTTTATTCCATTCTAGAGAGAAAAATGGTCCTAAAAATACACTTGTAAAGCAGTTACCAACATTACATAGTCGCGTCCTCCAGTGCTGCCTGCGTACCATGAAAAGCTTCTCCGCTAAGACGAAAAAATAAAGCTTTGGTGTACATGCCGACTCTCCTCTGTTTTAGGTAGACACCAGAAATTAAAAGATTCGAGAAGAATACCTGCGAATATATTTTTTGCCTTTACTGTGACAACTGTGTGCGCAAGGGCAGCATTTTTTGTGACGGGCAAATCAAGGTTAGGAGCGATGACATACTGGCCGTTAGGAAGAGGAGGAACAGATTTAAACAAAACGTAAGTAGCAGCTGCAGGTGGTAAGCGGGTGAAATCGGCAGTACAGAGACAGTGCACAACTGGGGCAGGTGGTTCTAAGAGGAACGGTAGGTCCAACTTAACACTTGTAGCACACTCAATAAAGGCTGCGTGCTCACTGAGGAAAACAAGGCCGAGTCTGATTTCATGAGGGCAGTGGTTGAGAACGGTAAAGAGCACGGTGTTTTGACCATCAGAAATCATCAGACGAGCAGCACATACGCCGAGGACTGGGGACGTTGTGCTATCGGCAACTCGAACAACGGCTGTAGGAGCAGGCATCAGTACTTTGCGCAGGCGGTGACGTAGGTCAGAACTCATCAAATAAATGTGGGCGCCCGTGTCTACCAGAGCAGAGACGGCAATTCCATCGACTTTTGTGGTCAGTAAATTCCGCGGGGCACGAAAAACTAAATGAGGATTTTGGGGCAGGGTCGTCACTGCTTCACCTCTAGACGCTGCAAAAGCTAGTTTTCCGCCTGTGGTCATCCGTAGAGGCTAGGAGAGGAAGCGCGTGGTCGTTGCGGCGAACGGGACCGGCGGCGCTGTGGAGATGGTGAGCGGCTGAAGTGGGGCGGCGAGACGTCGGTGGTGGGGTTTTATGGGTCCAAGGATCGCGAGAAAAAGATTGGGCGGGCAGCGTCGGGGCGAGAAGGGGGAGTCGAGGAACGGGTCCGCTGGGAGGAGTACCATGGACTACGGCAATGGCGGGCGATGTGGCCTACACGGGAACAACTGAAACATATGGGCCTGTCGTCAGGCGTACGCCACTCATAGGGATTGTGTGGTCGAGGAGTGGCGTGAACAGGCCAGACAGGATAAAGAGGAGGGTCTCCGGGCACTTGGGGGGGATGAATAGCGGTGACTGAGTTGAAACCCAGGTTAGCAATTTTCTTTTGCACGACGGCTTGAATAAGAGGAAAGGTCAACGGCTCGTCGGCCGCAGGAGTTGCTAAGGATGCTGGACCAATTGCTTCAAACTCACGGCGCACAATATGGGTCACTTTCTCAGGTGAGGTCGGCTGGTTCCGAGAACAAAGGTATTGGCAGGAGGAAGACGCAGCCGTGCTGGGCTGGCGTGCGGTATGCTTGGTGATCCGTCGGCTTTTGGCGTCCTCGAAGTGGCGGCATTCTTTTATGACCTCGGCGATCTTGTCGCAGTTTTTGTAGATGAGCAGATTGAAGGCGTCGTCTACGATGCCCTTGAGCACATGTCCGACTTTGTCAGCCTCGCTCATCTTTGTATCCACTGTGTAGCACAGGGGCAATACATCTTGGATATGAGGGACGAAGGACTCCGTGGATGACTGGGCACGACTGGCAAGATCTCTTTTAGCGGCAAGCTGCCGGCCGAGTGGTTTGCCGAAAAGGTCCATAAGCTTCTGCTTGCAGTCAACCCAAATCGTCAGTGTCTCTTCGTTGGTATCATACCACTTGGACGCCGTGCCCTTAAGGTAAAAAACTGTTCGCAAGCATGAAAGTTTAGTCCCGGCGGTTGTTAGCGCTGCACCGTTCACACTTGCGAAGACAAGTCTCGACGTCGGCGTCATCGTCCCCAGAGAAGGGTCCAGGACCACGCGGGTGAGTGAGGACAGAGGACACCGATGCTGCCGAATCTTGGGGGTTGCTTCAGTCATTGTCGGCCGTGGTAGGTATCATCCGCTACGTTGTTCCGTCTCACCCAGCACCTCCACCAAGGATGTTACGGGGAAATACTATTTACATTTATTTATTAGTGTTAGGGGTTACAATAAAGGGTTCCTAGCAGGGAGCACCAAAACGAACATGGAGCTGCATTAACCTCCTCTTCTTCGTTCGTCCTTTCACGCGAGATTCCACTTCGTCGTCACAATATATGTCGCAATGAGTGATGCGGAACCAGCACCGGATCTTGCCGACCTACAACACTGCCGAAGCCCCATGACGGCACAAGTGCTCAAGCTGCCGCAGTCCTGTACAGCCGGAGACGGCGTGCTGTGTCATATCCTCGATGAAATTTCGGTGCGGAACGACTTCCGTAGCATCATCGACCTGCAGCTGAGAGAGGAGTCTGCGGGAGAGCTTAGCCTCGTTCCTTGTGGATACACCGCCCTTCTTTTCGCACTGGACCCGAAAATCATCAGACGTATACTCTCGGTTACTGGCTGCTTACAAAGCACCGCTGGGACGTCGCGGCCCAGTTTGAGAGCTTCCATTCAAATGCGTCTTGTGCACAACTGCACAAGACGCACGAGACGTATTGTTTGACAGCCATGTAAATTTTTTTATAACTAAGTGCCAGAATGCTCAAATATTGTAAAATTAGAACATAAGAATTCCTGTGATGAGTACTCGATGAAATAGAGAATTCATTTTGATCATTTAGAAGGTGCACGTGACGCTAGAGATGCATAAAATAACATAGCTTGGAGTAAAACGCTAAGTCTGCAATCAAAAACAAGGATGACGAGCTACCAGGTTGCTCTTTTGAGAACTATTATGCACTTCAAACGTTATCTGACGGAATAAACAGCCTATTTCCGATATAAAGAATGAAAAATGTGTCCAAACTAAAAGCATAACCGCTACCGGCAGCACAATTCCAGAAAACCCCTGCTTTATTTACATGCACTGCCCTGTACAAGTGTCCTTAAGTGTTAAATACCATTTTTTAGTAATTTAGTTTTATCGATTACACATTTATGCCAGAAACCAATTGCTGGGTAAAAGCCCCTAATCTCTTCATCTGCATGCCGGCTTAGTGTTATATTTACCTCGTCATGACCAATACTTACCTGTTTCTTCTGTACTTGTTTTCTCTATTCTCCTTTCACGTCAAGACTAATTTTATGCAGCGTATTTATTTGTCAGTATACTTCACCAGTCCCAACAACATCCTCGACGGTGGGACACGCGGATGCTATCAAGCCTATTTGCTCATTATTGTCTTTTTTTTAATTTTTTATTACGCGATATTTTCTTTTATGTTTGCGAAAAGTAATGTTTGCAATTCTTACGTCAGATTTTTTCTCGTAATTCCTCTAATAGTCTTCTCTGCTAATTTTGAAATATCTACAATTTTTCCTTGCCTCCGGTTCTTGGTAACGTCACCCGTGACCACTGTTTTACATCTAGGCCGATAGTATCAGGTTATTCCATGTTAAGTGGTTCAAATTCGACGCACATCAAACTCGGAAACGAAACTGACCAGGATTGAGATATTAAACGAAAGAAATAACATTGCTGTAAAACACCTTTCAAGTGACCCAAGCGCCTCAGCTTATAGGTTAGCATTGTACCCGTACACCGAAGGGTACACGAAGGCTTGGCCGCTGAACGCATGTACACCTATTCCAGAAAGCAATGGTTTGAACTGAGCGTAGTGGTACATGTCGATATTCGGCAAAACGTTTGAGAAGAGACAAAACAGGGCAAAGCAGTCATCATGCTCATACTTAAATGGCCTATAGATTGTCAATACTCTTTTTATAGATTCTATTTCTTCCTGTACATATCGATTTTTGTCAATTCGTAGTATAGAGGCTGTCTGTACAAAAAATTTTAGTAAATGGGTATGGCCTTAAATCTATATATTGTCTATAAGATTTGTATTTCGTAAAAACTAGTCTATAGGATTTGTGTATAGAAAGTCTCTAGGCATTACGCAAAAAATTCTATGGACAATTTATAGTATAGACCGTCTAAAGAAATCTTTTAATGTTGCTGACACATCAACGTGGTGTATTCGGCTGTCTTTTCTCGTCTTTAGTCAATACTAATCAGGTGTGACCGAATGTGTCCAAACAACACATGAGGAACACACGTGGGAAACGCGTTTTATCACATGAAAACGAAGCGCTCATGGATAGTTTTTTTACTTCCTGCTCACATCTGAGTACACGTCTTGCGTAAAGGCACGCGTCACAACATTACCCAGTGAAGGAAACACCTAGCCCTGAAATTGGCTGCGTCTTGCTTTATTCCTTCTAATGGTAGCTGTTGACAGAGTGGCGGCATCCTAACCAGACATACGCTACGCATAACATGCACACTGTTACGCTGAGGCATATATGTATATTCAAACGCCGAGCGGTATTGAATGAAACAACCTTTTTCGTGCGTCAGCGTTAAGCAGTACGTGTCGCAGGAAATCCGGCGTCGTCGTTGGCGTCGTCAGCGTCGTTGACCGTGAGTGAAAAATCCGCAAAAAATCTCCGGAGAAGCAACCTATAGGAGGCATGTGGGTGACCTATGTCACGTGACCTTGCGACATCATCACAACCCGCCCACTGAATTGTGAGTAAACTGCCCACCGCGGCAGGTGGCAGTAGAATTAATTGTTGATTGCTCGAGAAGAGCAACCTGGGCCACACAAAGCCTACAGGTGGCAGCACCTGCCATTGCAGGGCAGTGGCGCATCGCTTAACCGCTGCACCCCTGAGCCATGAGGGCTGTGAGGGCTCCCAAAGTTTTTTGAATGGAAAGTATGAAATGACCAATTCTGCCTATATAGGAATTAAAGCGTTACACTATCGCGTCATGGCCTTAAGGCGGAGCTTAAGTATCCCCTCCAATTTTCAAAGAAATGCGGCTATAAAAAAAACATGCAAGCGGACGTTTCTTTCCCAGAAGAGTGGCTGTGAACGTACATACATCGTCATCATCATCATCATCAGCCTTGCTGCACCCACTTCAGGGCAAAGGCCCCTCCCATGTCTCTCCAATTAACCCTATCCTTTGCCAGCTGCGCCCAACCTATGCCTGCAAACTTCTTAATCTCATCCGCCCACCTAACCTTCTGCCACCCCCTGCTACGCATACATAAGTGGCTTTATGCTTTTCTTGTGACACGCCGTCCTTCATCGGCGTTGTTCGCCAAAGCTGTAGAGAGCCCCCCAGCCTTGGCCACGACCTTGTCAGTACATGTACTTTCGCAAGCAGATCGTAAAGTCCTTGATGGCGTCTTCTCCTGAAAGCAAGCTTATATTTTTCAGTTTTGCAGAGAACGCGCCTTAATGTGGAAAAATATTTATCAGTTTTGGAACTGCGAACAGACCAGCAAGCATAGAAAAAGAAAACAAAAAGTAAGGTTCAAAGAGGCGCCTCCAGGAACATGTAAGATTGGGAAGGAGAGATAAAAAATAGAGAGGTGTTCTCAGTATCCCGGTTCCTCAGACGTCTTGTTTCCATCAGAAAGCCGCCCAGGAAATTCTTTGTAGACCATTCTTTTTTCTCCCGCTCTCCTCGCCTCTACAGCTTTCTTTTGCTTGCAGTATATATGAAATATGTGAAGCAAGTGCACGCTTTTCACAACGCAAATTTTACGGGCGGAACATAGAAGGAAAAGGTAATTTCGGCTGAATGAACCATAAACAACCACATATTTCGACAGAAGAAACAGTAAAGAATGCAGGGTACATATGACATAGCTTATTTATGTCAAACACATGTGCGATTTGGACTTGGTTATAACTGCTTCAAAGATAATTAAGACAAGCATGTAAGGAACTTTTTCACACCGCAAATAAAAATTCGTTTACCAATTACAAGACATAATATTGCTGGCTGTGTCAATTAAAATCAGTTCTCCCAGCATCTTTCTGTTCGATTAATTTGAAAGCTTTCCTAATTTTCTTCATCTACACCAGACTCAAATAAACTGCACTCGTTTACATTTTTTAGGGATCACCAAAGTGCCCTTTTTCACACGGACATGTTTTGCATCATGAAGTAGCCATTAGGCTTGTGACTTTTCTGCCTCTGGCACAAATTGCAGTCTTCGGAATACAACCTTTTAAAAATAAATCTTCCTTTTGAAGCATTTATCTATAATTCATTTTCTTCGTAGGAAGCGACGTTTTGTTTCTTTACTGAAGCTGCTGCTGAGAAACAAGAAATAAATACAGTCGACGCAATTTTTTCAAAAAAATTCAGAATATAGATACAGAGCTGGTAGGTTAATTCGCATTGCCTTAGAGATAGAGAAGGCAATGCGAATGAAACTAAGGGTTAGGTGGCCACTCTACGTCCAGCGGGCCTTCCGCGCCAGCTACACACAGGCGTTGCACATACGGGACACGTTTCTCCAACCCGTGGCGCAGTCGCAGCCACGGCAGGTCCGGACGAAATAGGCAATGGCAGGGCACGCTAGGAAATAGTTTTTTATCCAAACGCGAAGCAAAGCACACTGCGGAAGAATGTTCTACCCGTAAAATAGATGTTCAGTAGCTCACCAAGTCGTTGACGTCGACCGGCGTCGGGTTCCGGAACCGGCGGGCAGCGAGGGGGTTCCTCAGGGCAGTCAAGTGTGGGCCAGCAGCGAGAGAGAGCGTTCAATCCACCAGTTCCTCCTTTTATCCCCTCGGACATTGCCTCCCTGGGAGAACATCGTTGTCGATATGCTCAGGCAGGCAACCCTCTCCGCAGCAAGCAGCGCGCAGCCGTGACGTCACGTCAGTGCTGTGGCGGCAGTGAGCAGAGTTCCAGGGGTGCCTTCTATCCCCATTGCCGGCAGCGCGAGCGCGTGGAAGTCAAAATCGCCGCTGGCGCGAGAGACGAGGAGGGATACCAGTGTATCCCACATCCTCCCCTCTTTAAGAAGCCGCCCGAACACGGAAACAGGCACAAAGCATTACTTGATCTTCTCTGCCATCCAGAGATCGAGCTTCCCAATTGTTCGCCTCCCGCGGGTGCATCTGTTGACGGCCGCGCAACGCCCCCGCCGATCAGCTGCTTCGATCCGAAGGCTTCGCTTCCCGCGCGACGACGCTGCCGAAAGGAATCTTGCTCCCCGCATCTGTCTTCCGAATACGCGCAGCTGCGCCGTTTCGGTGAATTTGGGACGACTGCCTGCTTGGCACCAGCTGCGATGGATTGGAGGCCAGGCCCATTGCTGCGCCATCCTGAGGTAGTGGGTACGGTGGCTTTGGGGGCCAGGACTGCGGCGCTTCTATGGTTGAGGCCGCGGTTGTACTGCCTTCTCATACCTGGTCAGCAGGCGAGGGCGCAGGGTTGCAGTGGTAATGGGGGCCCCGGAAGGCGGCAGCGCACAGTCGGCGCGTGGGCCGCTCTGACTCGGTGTGGCAGGTATCCGGGGCGGCCTTGTTACAACAGGGTGGCGACTGCAGGTCGTGGCGGGGCGTAGCGTCGGGCCATGAGTGTGGCGCGTTGCCTAACCTGGATGGTGGCCTGTAGTCGGTAGTGGAACGGTGTCGTTCTGATGTGCCCTGCTTCTATTCCCTCTGCGCTGAAAAAGGTCAACACAGATATAACCCGCTCACGCAGCGCGTGCTACGCGGCTGTTTGAACCTAACGAGAGTCATGAGGTTTAACACAAGTGAGTCTTACGTCGCACTAAATGGCATGAGTGGTCCGTACGTCCATGTATCTAACGAGACTGCCTGACGGCTAGCGCCCTCGCTCTAGGCTGCGCAGGCAGATTCTATTTCTGCCTACGGCGCAAGTTGTAGCGGGACGCGGGGTTCACCGGCTGATCGCAGCGCTCGTTATCCGACTGCAGCGCGGGTCGGGTTGTGTTTTTTTCCCACTCATCTAGCTGCACGTAACGTTTCAGGTCGCATACGTGCACCGGTCTGCCTTTCGGTTTTGACCGCAAGTTATCGAACCTGCAAACGAGCCAGGAAAGTTTCTCTCGCACGCGGAACGGCCCGAACAATTTCAGCGCCAACGTGGCCGCAAACTGTTTGCTAGCGTCGCTGAGAACGTTCTGACGTCGAAGCACCCGATCGTCCACTTCGTAGTGAACATCCCGGTGCGAGCGGTCGTACTCTGCTTTCTGCTGCGCCCTAGCAGTGCCCGGGTAGTAGCGAGCCTTGCGTGAGGCTTCGGTTATCTTAGCGCACAGCTGCGTCTCGTATTGAGCTCGTGCTAATGAAGCGACTGGTGTCTTCCTGCTGTCGGTTAGAATCCGCTCCATCGGATTTAGCAGCTCTCTACGCAGAATGAGAGAAGACGGCGCATACGCAGTCGAGCGGTTAACGGTCGAATGCAAAGCAAACGCGATCTCCGTCAGATGGGAGTACCAATGTTTGTGCCTCTCAGAGCACGCGACAAGCATGTGCTTAGCGCTGCGATTGACGCGTTCGTGGGGTTCCACTGAGCATGATAGGTCGTCGTTTTCGTGTGATTAATGCTGAGTGCAGCGCAAGAATCAACGAACACCTTCGCAGTGAAGTAGGACGCGTTGTCTGTTATCGGCTGCTCTGGGAAACTCAACCTGGTGAATACGTCCATCAGCATCTCCATGATCACTCATGCCGTCAGCTTTCGAAGGAGAAGTTCAACCCACTTTTGAATTGATCTGTGACCACCAGCAAGAACTCGTTCCTACTCGGTGTCATAAGATACGGTTCCATGATGTCACACGCTGCGATTTGGCAGAGAATCTGGCTGTTAATCGGGTGCGTTAGGCCGGGCGGTCGTCAGCTTCGGGGCACTTTGGTACACATGGCACGAGCGGGCGTAGCGTATTACGTCCCTTTTCATGCCAGGCCGGGTAACGAAGCGACACAACTTATAGTAAGTCTTGGGACCGCTTGTATGCCCATCGATCCACGAGTTGTGAAAGTAGCGTAACGGTGCTGTTGTCAATGCTCGCAGCATCTCCACTCTGAACGCTTCGTCTGTGTCATTCTCCGATGAGATATACCTAAGCAGGACGCCTTAGGAATACACCAGATACGAATCCATCACGCCTACAGCACTACCAGCTATTTCCTAGCGCTCCGCACCGACAGCAAAACCAGCTGTGTCCGTGTGCGCGGAGGCCTGCCCCACGGCTCCCGGAGCCCGACGAACACCTTTCGACAAAACCGATCCTTCTGATGAGATTCGAGCAGCTTTTTTCTGCTGAACACGATTCCCAGAGAAATCGCGTAGTCCATGTGGTTCACGCTCTCGCCCTGGATCAACGGTTGGTCTGCGTTCCTCACAAGGGCTACGGTTCGGGTCGGTCCCTCACTCTCTCCCGCTGTAGGGCGTGACCTTCCTCGCTTTGAACAGGCGCTCGCCAGAGTGCGCCAGACACACCGTTGTTTTTCCCTTGGCGGTAGCGCGCGGTGAAATCGTAACGCTGCCGCAACAGAGACCAACGAGCTAGGCGACCGCTCGGCTCGCTGAGTCGTCTCAGCCAGGTGAGCGCCTAGTGATACGTCTCGATCACAAATCCCAACCCATTTCCGTAGAAGTGGAACTTTCGGAGAGGAAAAACTATCGCGAGACATTCCTTCTCTGTCACCGAGTGGTTTCTCTCTGCCGGCATCAACGAACGGCTCGCGAATGCTACCGGACGGAAAACGCCTTGATACTCCTGAAGCAACACTCCTCCTAAGCCCAGGTCGCTTGCATCGGTTTGAATCACAATCTCCCGCTTTAGGTCGGGTAGCTGCAACCCAGCCGTGTCAGCGAGCACTTTGGTGAGGTTGCGCAGAGCATCCTCTTGCTCGTGACTCCAACTCCAGCGCTCGCCTTTCTTCAAAACCTTTGTCAAAGGCGCCTGCAGCGCTGCGCAATCTGAGATCAATGGCGATAAATGTTCGCTATTACCTGGAAGCGTCTGAGACCGGCTAGATCCGTGGGCGACAGAACCTTAAGCAGAGCCTCAAGCTTATCATCGCACGGCTGAATGCGGTCTCTGTCGAGCGTGAACCCCAGCAGTGTTAATTGGGTCGCGGCGATATGTGCCTTCTTCGGGTTCAAAGTGATTCCCGCGGACCTCAGCCTCTCTAAGACGTCTCTAAAGTGGCGCAGGTGTTGCTCGAACGCTTTCAAGTACACCACGATGTCGTCTAAGTACGCGAGCACATGTTGTCACTTCACATCTCCCAGAAAACGGTCCATTAGGCGCTGATAAGTAGCTGGTGCTCGTACCAATCCAAAAGACATTTTCTTGAATGGGAGGAGGCCTATTCGAGAAGTGAAAACAGTTTTCTTCTTATCACGCTCATTCATTTCAACCTGAAAGTACCCGCGCCTAGCATCGAGCGTTGTAAACTACTTCGCTCCACCTGGGTTGGACACTAGGGAAGAAATGGTTGGTACAGGGTACACGTTTTGTCTCGTAACCTCATTCAGTCTGCGGTATCCCGCGAAAAGTCGATAGGTATCGTCTTTCTTTCGAACTAAGACTACCGGGAAGTCTCAAGGGCTGATAGACCTATCAGACCTATCAACAACGCCAGTGTCGATAAGTTCGACTAAGGCGCTGTCTGGTGCTTTCCTCTCAGTCAAGCTAATTGGCCTAGGATTGCACTTAGAAGGCAGTGCGTCACCCGTGTCTTTTCTGTGCCTCACTAGTGCAGTGAGGCCAGGCCGGGCAGTGAATATCGCGTTGTATTTGTAGAGGAGAGATGACAACCTTGCCTACTGCCTCTCCGACACGCTGCTCACTACTGACGACAAGGGGTTCGGTGACCATCTCTGGACGGCAGAGGGGATTTATACCGCGGCAACCTTCTCTCCTGACAGCAGCGATGGCGTAGAGGTAGAGCATCCGCCTCGCGTGCAAGAGGACCGGAGCTCGAATCCTGGTGGCTCGCAATTCTCACCGAGTTTAAAAAAAACGCGTGTCGATGAAATTGCATAACCAGGCCTAGAGTGCGGCCTGATCTCGGTGCCCAGAACCGACTACGCACTCTCTCACCGGAGCAGGGTTTGGCCACCCTGGTGTAGTACTTGGCCACAAACTTCTATGATAAAACCAATTAACCCTCGGCCCTAAGTGCCCAGCGGCTGCGGAGCAACTGACCACGGCGGCGGTCAGACCTTTGACGCAGCGGAGGGTGCTAAGAATCTCTGGCTCCGGACAGGCCGCCATTGGAATCTGAACCTGGCATCATTTAACGCTAGAACTTTATCTAGTGAGGCTAGCCTAGCAGAGCTGTTCGAGGAACTGGCGGGAACTAAATGGGATGTGATAAGACTTAGCGAAATTAGGATAGGTGAGGCGTATACAGTACTAAAGGACGGACACATATTGTGCTATCGCGGATTAGAGGACAGACGAGAACTAGGTGCAGGATTCCTCAATAATAAGGATATAGCTGGCAACGTACAGCACTTCTATAGTATTAACGAGAGAGTAGCAGTTATAGTAATTAGGCTGAATAGGAGGTACAAGCTGAAAGTGGTGCAGGCCTACGCACCCACATCCAGCCATGATGACCAGACCGTTGAAAGTTTCTATGAGGACGTAGAATCGGCAATGAATAAAGTAAAATCACCATTCACTGTACTGATGGGCGACTTCAATGCGAAGGAGGGCAAGAAGCAGGCTGACGGCCTCGTGGTAGGTGGCTATGGGATGGGCTCTAGAAAGAGCAGGGGAGAGTTATTACTCAAATTCGCGGACAGAAATAATTCGCGGATCATGAATACCTTCTTCCGCAAACAATAAAACAGGAAGTGGACCTGGAAGAGCCCCAATGGTAAAACTAAAAATGAAATCGACTTCATGCTATGCGCGAACCTGGAATCATTCCGCATGTGGCCGTCCTCGCAAAGGTGCGCTGTAGCGACCACAGAATGGTAAGGTCTCGAATTAGCTTAGACTTGAAAAGGGAACGGAAGAAGCTAGTGAAGAGGAAGACAATTAACGAGTTACCCGTTAGAGGGAAAACACAGGAGTATGGGATAGCGCTGCAAAACAGATATTCGGCCTTAACTGAGGAAGACGATCTTGATGTTCATACAATGCATGACAATCTGACATCAATAATTACGGAGTGCGCAGTAGAAGTAGGTGGTAGGACAGTTCGACAGGATACAGGAAATCTATCTCAGGTGGCGAAAGATCTGATTAAGAAACGCCAAAGCATGTGGGCCTCTAACCCTACCGACAGAAAAGAACTAACAGAGCTATCAAAGCTAATAAATAAGCGCAAGGGAGCCGACATAAGGAAGTTTAATATGCAGAGAAGCGAGCATGCTCTAAAGAACGGAGGTAGCCTAAAAGCAGTGAAGAGGAAACTAGGCATAGGTAAAAACCAGATGTATGCATTAAGAGACAAGCAGGGCAATGTAATTAGCAATATGAATAAGATAGTTAACGTTGCTGAAGAGTCCTACACAGACCTGCACAGTAGCCATTGTAATCTGAGCGTTAATGAGAAAGACAGCAGTGCACATCAATGCGTCATCCCGCCAGTAATGAAAGATGAAGTAAGAAAGCCTTAGAAGCAATGAAAAGGGGAAAGGCATCTGGGGAGGATCAGGTAACAGCAGATCTGTTGAAGAATGGAGGGCCCATCGTGCTAGAAAAACTAGCGACCCTGTATAGGCAATGCCTTATGACCTGGACTGTACCAGAAGCTTGGATGAATGCAAACATTATCTTAATTTATAAGAAGGGAGACGCCAAGGACTTGAAAAATTAGAGGCCGATGAGCTTAATATTCGTTTCCTACAAAGTATTTACTAAGGTAATCTCTAATAGAGTCAGCGCAACGTTATACTTTAATCAACCAAATGATCAAGCAGGCTTTCGTAAAGGATATTCCACAATAGATCATATTCACACTATCAATCAGGTGTTAGAGAAATGCGCAAAATATAACCAACCTCTATATATAGCTTTCATTGATTACGAGAAATCATTCGACTCAGCGGAAACCACAGCAGTCATACAGGCATTCCGTAATCATTGGGTAGAAGAGCCTTATGTCAAAATACTGGAAGATATATATAGCAACTGCACAGCTACTATAGCCCTCCATAAAGTCAGCAATAAAATTCCAATAAGGAAGAGCGTCAGGCAAGGAGCTACGATCTCGCCAATGCTGTTCACCGCATGTTTACAGGAGCTATTCCGAGGCCTGAATTTGGAACAGTTGGGAATAAGAATAAATAAAGAATATCTAAATAATCTGCAATTCGCGGATGACATTGCCTTGCTGAGTCACTCAGGAGTTGAACTGCAAATCATGATCAATGAGGTAGGCAGACCAGAACGATGGGTCTAAAATTAACATGCAGAAAACCAAGGTAATGTTCAACAGCCTAGCAAGGGAACAACAGTTCACAATTGGCAGCGAGAGCCTGGAAGTTGTGACGGAATACGTCTACTTAGGGCACGTAGTGACAGCTGATCCGGATCATGAGAGGGAGATAACTAGAAGGATAAGAATGGGGTGCAGTGCATTTGGCAAGTTCTCGCAGATCACGAGTGGCAGCTCACCAATTTCCCTCAATAGAAAAGTGTACAACAGCTTTATGTTACCGGTATTCACCTACGGGGCAGAAACGGGGAGGCTAACTAAAAGAGTTCAGCTTAAGTTAAGGACAATGCAGCGAGCCATGGAAAGAAAAATGATAAGTGTAGCGTTAAGAGACCGGAAGCGGGCAGAGTGGGCGAGGGAACAAACACGGGTTAATGACATCTTAGTCGAAATCAAGAGAAAGAAATGGGCTTGGGCAGGGCATGTAATGCGAAGACAAGATAACCGCTGGTCCTTAAGGGTAACGGAGCGGATTCCAAGAGAAAGTAAGCGTAGCAGGGGGCGGCAGAAGGTTAGGTGGGCGGTTGAGATTAAGAAGTTTGCAGGGAAAGGGTGGATGCAGCTGGCAAAGGACAGGGTTAATTGGGGAGACATGGGAGAGACCTTTGCCCTACAGTGGGTGTAGTAAGGCTGATGATGATGATGTTGATGATGATGATGATGATGACGAACCTTCTCTCTGCCCTCTATCTAAGCGGTGATTGTCCGCTCGCCTCCTAGTTCTCGGGCTGGCGGGGTGGATTTGTCACAGTCGCCTTCTGCTCGCGCCGCGTTCGGAGTTTGAATTGTCTGCGAGGCCGCGGGTGCTTTCGCGAAAAGCTTCAAGGCGCCTGACGTGCGCTCCCTGTAGCCTCCGCTGCTTATGTCTATACGTGAGGTGTGACAAAAGATAATCGGAGGAATTGGGACCGCAGTGCGTCGACAGTGGTGCATCGGACAGGAGAGCGCTGCGCGTGCCATCCCAGCACTGCGAATGGGCGCGTGCGAATGGTGTGTGCGTGGCGCTGGTGACAAATAGCGTGGCGAGCACGTGGAACGGAGAGCTGACATGTCAGAAAACCGAGGCGTAAAGGAAGACAGCGTAGCGAAGATGGGGTCATTCAAGCGTGGAGGTGAGAGCCAATGGACCCAGGGTCCGTGCTGCCAAAAGGCACTCTTGGATAGCCTGTTTGAAGCCTCCGGCGTTTCGTGACGCCGTCGACGAGACCTGCCTACGGTTTTCCTGCCGCTCAGAAGTTTTTCGGGCTGTTGACTGAAGACCACTGGCGTGTCCTCCAGCTTTCTCCGCTTTTAATAACACCTGGCTCTCTTTCGGCGCTTCCTTCGAAGCAACGCCAGCGACATGTCGCAAATCGTCAACCAGCGTTCCGTCCTGCCTACAAGGCGTCCTCGCTTCATCTGGGACGCTCAGTACGGATTGAACTTTTTCCTGTAATCTGTAGTGTTGTACGCGCATGGAGTGCGTTTTCTTGTGTTCGTTTCCGTTTCTTATTGGTCCCTGTATTTTAAATTATAAATACAGCTTCGTTTTGTTTTGTTTGATCTCCTTGTTCTATTGCTCGAACCTGCACACGATAGCGTTTTCCTTCAGGAAGTCGGGGACGCGCTACCAATTCGCGACAATTGGCGTCCACGGCAGGACGAAGACGTTTTTCCCCTTCCGTGGGTCCGTAAAGAGAAACGATGGCAGCGCTAAAGGAGCTAATTTACGGAAAGTGTTGAGGTGTAAAGGCGCCAGCTACGCACGTTGATGGCTGCCGAGCAATAGAGAGAACGCGCAGAACGTGCTGCTGAACGCGAGCATGCCAGGGCGCGAGCAGAGGCTGAAGAATGGAAAGCACAAGCCAAACGCGAGCACGTGAAGGCGCAAGCATAGGCTGAAGAGTGTAAAGCGCAAGCGGAACGTGAGCATGCAAAACCGCTAGCAGAATCTGAAGAGCGTAGATTTCAGCTCCAATTAACACTTGCAGAAGCATGTGGGGGTAATTAAGAACGCGCACTGGGGCCCTCAGCAGTTCTGTTAGAGACGAAGGGTCCTTGAGTGAGCTGACTCTTTCAGCGCCGCAGGTCCCTTCTCCGAATGACGTTGTCGGTCTTGGTTATGAAGGAAACTGTACAGAGGGTTTATTTTACATTATTTACAAGATTTTAGAACCCAATGGAGGGTGATGGGGGAAGGTCGGAGGATCTGAGAAGATCTGAGGATGATCGAGGATTCCTCTCTCACGGCACTCGTCGTCCGGTTTAAAAAGGGTCCGGTCCCTTAGGTTTCACCAGGTTCGAGGAAGTCTTCGCCACGTTGGGCGTGGCCTAACTTGCGTTGTCGTACACACACACACACACACACACACACACACATAGGGACACGCCCCCGTCACATGCCTCGCCGGAGAAAGAGGGTGCCGCTGGACGCTGGACAATCCCCCCCCCCCACCAGAGAGTTGTCTTCGCGTCCGAACGACAGTTCTCACGCTCCAGCCGGACACGTCTTCCGGGAAGTCCGAATGGGCGAGGCGCCGGCGAGCAGGCACAGTTGAAGGGGTGAGTCACCCCCTGCTCGGTTCTGGCGGTCGCTAACTGCCTCCGGGCCGCACGATCTTCCGCGAACAAGGTTTACAAACGGCAGTGGAATCCTCCGTCTCGAATCCAATATACCACGCGAGGACCGGACGTGGGAACCAAAATGCCTATCGCCGTGCAGGGACCCCGGCTGCAGGTGTCCTGGCCGAATACGCAGCTGAATCACACCACCGGCTGTCGCCAGAAACCTTACAGCTCCTCCGCGGCCCGACAAATCTGGATTGCAAAATCATCGCCCCCAAGGCAGAACCCAAAGCACCACCAACAAAGGAAAGCGCAGGTGGGACGTTCCAAACAGCTAAGCACTGCCCCACCCGCAAGCGCTCGGACTTCGTCAAAGAATCACCAGGCTTCTTCCATTGACAACAATACACTTTTAAAAAAATTGTGTTCAAATTTGGGTTAATGTTGTGCCGACTGAGCGCGAAACATCTCCTTTTGAAACTGCCACAGCCGGATTACTCGGAAAAAAGTACAAAAAACACTCACACAGGAGGAGATTCCTCTTAGTTCTCCCGCTTACATCAGTCTGCTCAAGCCATCAGCATTTCCGTGCAGTTTCCGCTTCTTATAACGCACCGAGAAATTGTACTGTTGGAGAGCCAGACTCCATCTGAGCAAGCGACCATTTTTGGGGGACATCTGTCGCAGCCACGTTAAAGGACAATGGTCAGTCTCAAATACAAACTTTGCTCCGTACAGGTAACACGACAACTTCTGCGCTGCCTAAACTAAACACGCGCACTCTTTTCCGGAAGCGCTGTACGCTTCCTCTCTACTGGTCAGTTTGAGGCTGATGTACAGAACTGGGTGTTCTTCATGGTCGTGGCCAACTTGGCTTAAGACAGCACCCAGCCCTCTATCACTGGCATCACACTGGTCTATGGACTCTTTCCCATAGTCAGGGGTCCTGAGCAAGGGTCGGGACACGAGTGCTTCCTTCAGGCTTTTGAAGGCGTTTTCTTTTTGGTTATCCCAACTTACGTTAGTAGGTGCTCCCTTTCGCAAGGCGTCAGTTAAGGGACTAGCCCGCTGTGAGTAGTTAGGAATATATCGCTGGTAGTACCCAACTAATTCCAAAATTGAGCGAATGGCCGTTTTTGTCCGTGGTTGCGGAAATGCTGCGATCGGGGCAATCTTTAACTCGGATGGGCTCCTAGTTCCCTGGCCTACATTTCTCTCAGCATTCGGAGGGGAGAGCGGAGGGCTCTTCCGTACACGAGTTCTGCTGGCGTAAACCCCGTAGCTTCGTGGGGGACTGTTCGTAAAGCGAAAAGTGTGGCCGGCAGACAATCCTCCCAGTCTGCTTTATGCTCATAACAAAGAGCGCGTAGCACCCGCTTCAGCACCGAATGCCATTTCTCTACACTGTTGGACTGCGGATGATACACCGAGCTGCGCAACAGTTTTATTCCGCCTATTTCTAGGAATGTGGTCGTCAAGGCGCTTGTAAAGACCGTCGCCTGATCGGCTTGGATTTCGGCCGGAAATCCTATTCTCGCGAACACTAACAAAAGGGCATCAACTATTTCTGTGGAGCTCAAGTACTTCAACGGAATTGCTTCGGGAAATTTTGTGGCGGGACATAGCATACATAGTAAGCAAGTACTTATAGCCTGATTTCGTGTTAGGCAAAGGGCCTACTGTATCTATTACAAGCCGGCGGAAAAGTTCCGAGATCAATGGAACAATTTTCAGTGGAGCCTTCCATGTCTCTCCCGGCTTGCCCACGCGCTGGCACGCATCGCATGATTTTACGTAGCGTTCTGCATCTTTGAAACAACCCGGCCAATAATATTCCATTAATAGGCGCTCCTTTGTTTTATTGATTCCCAGATGTCCTGCCCAGCCATTTCCGTGGCAGAGACTCAGAATGTCCGCACTGTATTTTTCGGGCACGACCAGCTGATCAAATGTTTTGCCTTTTCTGTCCTGGTAGTGTCGGTATAGTAAGCCTCCCTTCTCATGCATCGTTATGTTGCGTCTCGCGATGCCCGCTTTAGCTGTAAGGTGCAGTCTTTCCAAAGTGGGATCCTGCTTCTGTTCTTTTGTTAGGGACTCCCTGTTCACCTGCAGAAGGCGATCAAAACTACGCGATGTTGGAGATAAAACGGATCCTTCAGCGTTTTCTGATTCCTCTACCGACTTAGTGGTTGAAGTCCCTCATCGCTCATTTGCTCGGTCAGCTGTCTGGCTTTCATTCCTCGTTGGTTCACTTCCCTCCTCATTTGATTGCAACGATATGCTGGCTGGTGCGTCTCTGGCTACCTGAGGTTCGGGAATCTGACTTAGTTGAGATGCGAGCTGACGAGTTTTCGATCTTGTCAAAGCTTGTATCACCCCGCTTCCGAGTGTCTGGCCTCTCTCGCGTAGCAATTGGTCTGATTGATTCGAGAACAGGTAAGGATATTGAAGTGGCACGGCCTTCGAAACTGCGGCCTCAGTGATTAGCTCTCCAAACGGTCCACAAATTATCACTCTAGCTATGGGAAGGCATACACTGTGTTCTTCTACTGCCTGTTTTATCCACGAGACTCCTCCCGTAAAATCGTCCACTGACACGTAAGACGGGTGGACAACGTCCATCGTCGCGGCGCTATCACGAAGCACCCTGCACGGTTTCCTGTTAACGTGCAGCTCGTGCAGGTATGGCTTAAGGAGCTCTAGATACTCGGCGTTATCCTCGACGCACGAGAACACCAAACGTTGCTTTGTACACTTGGCTGCAAAGTGCCCGACACCATTGCAGTTGTAGCAACGAAATGGCCTACTAGCCTCAAACTCTTTTTGCGCGGCTTTGTCTGCTCCCTGTCTCTTCGCCTGTTCTTCACGCTTTTCTGGCGCTACCTTCGTTGCCTCTGATTGCTCCGAACTTCTAGCACTTCGCGTCTTTCTGCTAGGCCCTTTATCTCGCATCGCGTTTCGAGCGTGTGACGCACCCTCTTCAGTGCTCAACCTTCTGCGCGAAACGTACTCCTCTGCTAGCTCAGCGGCCCTTTCAACTGTGTCGACTTTTTCCCTGTCTTGAACCCACAGTTTCACCACTTGGGGAATGCTTCGGTAAAATTGCTCAAGGCAAAAACACTCAATGATTTTGTCTCGGCTTTCATAAACCTCGGCTCCTTTTAGCCACTCTAGCAGATTCGTCTTTAGTCCATACGCGAAATCCGGATAGCCCTCGCTATCGTTTTTCATTGCGTTCCTGAAGCGCTGTCGGAAAGCTTCGGCTGACAGCCGGTACCTTTTTAGCAGGCTGGCTTTGACTTTTTCGTAGTCAGCTGCGTCTTGTGTGCTAAGTCTCGCTATGACTTCAGCTACTTCACATGGCAAGAGTGTCAGAAGCCGTTGCGGCCATGTACTGCGAGCAAAGTTCTCCCTTTCGCAAGTTCTCTCAAAGTTTCCCAGGTACAATCCTATGTCCCTTCCACTTTCATAGGGCTGCATGAATCTGTTCATTCTATATGATTGTACATCGCTTGCTCTTTCAGGAGACCCGGCTCTCGAACTGTCGCCTTTTTTTCGATTTTCGCTTTCAAGCTGCAATCGCTTTAGATTTCTTTCTTCTTTTTCAGCTTCCCACTTTTGCCGTTCTTTCTCTTTTTCCCATTCCGCTTCCCTTTTTCTTTTTTCTTCCTGTACCAAATTCCACGTATCTACCAGCTGATCGTCATCTACGTGCTTTTGAATTGTCTTGCATATTTCAAGTTTTGTAATTTTTCCCTGTACTTCTATTGACAGTTCCTCGCATAACAACAGCAAGTCCGACTTTGACAATTTCATAAGGTCCATGACAATGCTTTCTCTGCTTTGGCAATGCTATCTTCAAAATGTCGTGAGATTACCCTTTCTCAATTCACATACACTTCCCAGTGATTCTAGATTATTCTCTCAAAATCTGAAGCCTGGCGAATCCTATAGCAAAATGCCGAAACGCTTACCGGTTGAGAAATCACGATGTCGCACGGTCCATCCCAGCTGCTGCCAACCAGTTGTTAGAGACGAGGGCTCCTTGAGTGAGCTGACTCTTTCAGCGCCGCAGGTCCCTTCTCCGAATGACGTTGTCGGTCTTGGTTATGAAGGAAACTGTACAGGGGGTTTATTTTACATTATTTACAAGATTTTGGAACCCAATGGAGGGTGATGGGGGAAGGTCGGAGGATCTGAGAAGATCTGAGGATGATCGAGGATTCCTCTCTCACGGCACTCGTCGTCCGGTTTAAAAAGGGTCCGGTCCCTAGGTTTCCCCAGGTTCGAGGAAGTCTTCGCCAGGTTGGGCGTGGCCTAACTTGCGTTGTCGTACACACACACACACACACACACACACATAGGGACACGCCCCCGTCACATGCCTCGCCGGAGAAAGAGGGTGCCGCTGGACGCTGGACAATCGCCCCCCCCCACCAGAGAGAGAGTTGTCTTCGCGTCCGAACGACAGTTCGCACGCTCCAGCCGGACACGTCTTCCGGGAAGTCCGAATGGGCGAGGCGCCGGCGAGCAGGCACAGTTGAAGGGGTGAGTCACCCCCTGCTCGGTTCTGGCGGTCGCTAACTGCCTCCGGGCCGCACGATCTTCCGCGAACAAGGTTTACAAACGGCAGTGGAATCCTCCGTCTCGAATCCCATAAACCACGCGAGGACCGGCCGTGGGAACCAAAATGCCTATCGCCGTGCAGGGACCCCGGCTGCAGGTGTCCTGGCCGAATACGCAGCTGAATCAGACCACCGGCTGTCGCCAGAAACCTTACAGTCCACACAAACTAATCGCGCCTTTCGACGATTGCAGGGATGACTTGGGTGCATACCTCAAACGTTTTGAGCGTATCGCAAAAGAGCACAGCTGGCCCAAAGAAAAATGAGCTACAGCCCTCAGTATGTTTTTGACTGGGGAGGCTCGCCGTGTGTTCGCTCCATTGTCTCCCACAGATTCAATGGATTATGATAAGGCAAAACTAGCCCTGCTCTAACATTTTCGGTTCACAGCAGAGGGTTATCGCGAAAAATTTCGTGAAAGTAAGCCGCTTGATAAAGAAGCAGTCAAGCAATACGCAGCACGCTTGCTCAGTCTTTTTGATCGACGGGTCGAGATGTCGGGAACGGGCCCAACGTACATTGATTTACGTGACTTGGTGGTAGCCGAACAGTTAACGCGGAGTGTCATAGTCGTTTGGAGATTTTCCTTCGAGAAAGGGAGTTCCAGACGCTGGTCAAAATGGCTGAGGCAGCAGAAAACTTTCTAGAGGTGCAGTGGCAAATAAACTTGTCTTTTTTCAAAGAATCGTTCTAGGTCGGCATTCCGAATGAGAAGCAGGTACCATCAAGTACACATACAGGAAGCTGCCTCTTTTGTAACCCACCTGAACATAAGGCTGCCGACTGTCGCTCTAAGCCAAGACAACTTTATTGCGTTTCTTGCTGAAATCCAGAGCATAATGTAAGCTCCTGCTCAAGAAAGCACGAAAACCAGAAGAAATCGTCCTGTTGTGTTCAGCGAGAGGGAGTTGCACTTGAATCTGCGTCCACAACAGAAGATAGGCTTGAACCAGCTGAGGCTAAGCTGATGGTCGGCCTTGTCCTGAAAAAGACTGCAGACGCCCAGCAAATGCCTGTACTAGAGGGCGAGCTCCGGGGCCTAAACGTGTGGGTTTTATGGGACACGGGGAGCAATACAGTGGTGATGCGGAGAGCCCTAGTTCCTGACTCTGCTCTTACCTGTTCGTGATCTACGGTGTTCCGGAGTTTCTTTTTGATGGCAGTAGTCTGGAAGTTCGCGAGGCAGAAGTCAATATTGCTTCCCCTTATTTCACTGGCGCGGCCCCGGTAAAGTGCATGGAGACACCATCGTACGAGGTCATAATTAGAAATATGCCCGAGGCCCGTGAGCCGTCAAATCTAGTTATTAATTGGAAGAAATCTGAGGGCATTTCTAAATTATGTCTTGACATAGTCAATGATGAGGTCGCCAGTGAACATGGTGAGGGCGAGGGCCCAAACGTTGTGTTGGCTGGAAAGGAAGTTTCTGGACGAAAGAGGGAAAGTACTGGTTTAAGCATTGGTCCCATGAGGTTCACCAAGGAAATGTTACAAGCAGAGCAAAGAGACTATAAGTAATTGAAGGCGTGTTGGGTGAAAGTAGGGAAGGTTTCCCATGGCGAGCACAGCAATTCGTACCCGTATTCTGTTGAAAAGGGTTTGCTGTGCCGCCTCCAACATCTCGCCTCTGGTATAGAGGTTCGACAGCTAGTACTTCGCAAGTCATGCCGATCACAGGGGTTAAGGCTGGCCCACGATATCCCGTTGGCGAAGCATCAGAGCATTAAGAAGACTAAAAATAATAATTGGTTTTTGGGGAAAGGAAACGGCGCAGTATCTGTCTCATATATCGTTGGACACCCGAACCGCGCCGTAAGGGAAGGGATAAAGGAGGGAGTGAAAGAAGAAAGGAAGAGGAGGTGCCGTAGCGGAGAGCTCAGGAATAATTTCGACCACCTGGGGATCTTTAACGTGCACTGACATCGCACAGCACACGGGCGCCTTAGCGTTTTTTCTCCATAAAAACGCAGCCGCCGCGGTCGCGTTCGAACCCGGGAACTCCGGATCAGTAGTCGAGCGCCCTAACCACTGAGCCACCGCGGCGGGTCCATTAAGAAGACTACAGATCGAGTTCTGGAAGAATTCTACTGGCCGGCAGCGCAGGAGAAGAATAAGAGGTATGTCACGTCGTGCGACTCCTCTCAAAGGACGTGCCCGAAAGACAAAGTAGGGAAAGCCCCGTTGGGACGCATGCCTCTTATCGACACTTCATTTGATCGGTTCGCTGTTGATATCGTCAGTCCGCTGTCGCCCACACCGGTGAAAGAGAAGAGATATATTCTCACTCTCGTCGATTTTGACACGCTGTATCCCACCGCCATGGCTCTGCCTAAGGTAGATTCAGCGACCGTGTCCGAGGGTTGGTGGAGATGTTTTCGCGAATAGAGTTTTTCTGAGAGGGATCCTTAGTGACCGGGGCTCTTGTTTCACTTCCGAAATGATGAGAGAGATCAATGAACTCTTGGCAGTGAAACATCTCAGCACGACCCCTTACCATCCAATGTGAATAGGATGGAGGAGAAATTTAACGGCAAGCTCAAGCAGATGCTAAAGAAGCTCAGTCAGGCGCAGCCCAAAACTTCGTCCCATTACATCGCTCCGCTTCTGCTCGCATACAGAGAGATGCCGCAGGCAAGTGTGGGGTTTTCTCCGCTTAAGTTGATATTTCCACAAGTACGAGGACCATTCCCAGTTCTCAGAGAGCTTTGGACAAGGGAAGAGCTAGGAGAAGACACGAAGACGACCTATGGTTACGTTCTCGATCTAAGGGAACGTCTCGAGCAACCTATGAGAGCGGCACATCAGAATTTGTTCCGTGCCCAACAGTCTCACAAGAAATACTATGACAGGAACAGAAAGAAGCGGCAGTTGAGGGTTGCAGATCATGCCCTCATTCTTTTGCCGAGCAGCCACAATACACTGCTGATGCAGTGGAAAGGTCCATTTGTAGTTTGTGAAAAAAAGAACTACATGGATTATTGGATCAACTTGGGCTACATTAAGAAGCTATTCGACATCAAAACGCCTAAACGGTACAAAGCGTGTGTGTCCCAAGAGACCGTGCCGGCGTCATCTTTCGTCGTAATCGAAGAAGGTGACACAGAAGAACAACTGCCTACCCGTAGCACGTACCATGGAAAAGGAATTTAAGCCGTGCAAATCTCTACAAAGCACGACGACGACAATCAACAGGAGATTCGGAGCTTACTAGACACGTATGCTGACATCTTTTCTGAGATTCCCTGGAAGACTAATGTAGTGGAGTGTCAACGCAGGCTCTCGATTTCTGAAGTTGTGAATACCCCGCAATACCTCGTTGCCTTTTGTCATGAAGCACGTCGTTGAAATGAAGATAGACGAGGTGATGAAATTAGGGGTCAATGAACGTTCAAAATTTCCATACGATTCCCCTCTGGCTCTGATTAAAAACAACACAACACCTTCAACAGGCTTTCGACGCATCAATGATATTTTCACCTAGTGGTGACAGCAGTCGATGCAGCGATGAAGATGGACAAAAGGGTCTTCTAAAAGAAAACTGTTTATTGGGCTGACTTGCACCCAAAATGGACTGAAACACTCGGCGGCGGCGAAGCGAAAAGCGTCCTCGGCGGTTTCGAACAGAATGCCCGCCGCTGCCGCCCGTGCTCAATTTAAAGCTCATAGCGAACTTTCGAGATAAAGCGTGCAAAGTTACTAGAACATTCCTGAACAACGTGGAATGAGCTCTGCCTGGCTGCGATCAATCGAGATAAATCTAGTCGCGTCTTGTGTCGCAAACAAAGCGATAAAGTGGTGTGGCGACAGATTTGAAAACGAAAATATACTGCAAATATTCGCGGCATTACTCCCCTCTCAAAGAAGCATACGCGATGCATTAAAACAAATAATGCGGCTAGTAAGTGAAAAACGCCTCTTGCGAAAACAGAGAATAGAAATGCCGCGGCCTTTAGCGCACATGATACGGCTTCAGACGGACTCTATGGGCAACTTCTGGTCGTACGCGGCGTCGCTGGGATGCAGTCATTGCGTCAGGGATGACTTCATAATCCAGTTCACCTAGCCGACGAAAAACCTTGTACGGGCCGAAATAGCGGCGCCAAAATGTTTCACTCAATCCACGGCGGCGAATGGGCGTCCACACCAAGACTTGGTCTCCTGGATTGTGTTCCGCGTTGCGTCTTCGTAGGTTGTAGCGTCAAGCGTCGGACCGCTGCTGATCTTTGATCCTTAATCTGGCAAGCCTTCGAGCTGCTTCTGCGCGTTGAAGGTAGGCGGCAACGTCGACGTTCTCTTCTTCTGTAACGTTGGACAGCATGGCATCAAGATCGGTCGTGGCCTCCCTGCCGTGGACAAGCCTAAAAGCCGTCATCTCGGTGGTCTCCTGCACTGCGGTGTTGTAGGCGAATACGACGTAAGGCAGGAGATATCACAAGTTTTTTGTTCGGCATCGACATACAGGGCGAGCATATCGGCGATGGTTTTGTTCAGGCGCTCGGTCAGTCCGTTGCTCTGCGGATAGTATGCAGTTGTCCTCCGGAGGCTGGTTAGGATGTAACGCAGGATGGCTTGCGTTAGTTCGGCCGTGAATGCTGTTCCTCTGTCCGTGATGAGCACATCGGGGGCGCCGTGTCGAAGAAGAATGCACTCCACGAAAAATTTGGCGACTTCTGCTGCTGTTCCGTTCGGTAGGACTTTCGCCTAGGCGTAGCGGCTCAGGTTGTTGGTCGCTATGATGATCCACTTATTTTCAGATGTTGACGCTGGAAAAGGGCCAAGCAAGTCCATGCCGATCTGCTGAAAGGGCCTTGAGGACGGTTCAATGGGGTTCAGAAATACTGCTGGTCGTGTGGGAGGGGTCTTTCGTCGCTGACAATCACGGCAGGTTTTCACAAAGTGTGCGACATCGGCAGACAGTCGGGGCCAGTAAGGCTTGTCTTGAATGCGGCGGAGGGTGCGAGTAAACCCGAGATGTCCAGCTGTCGGCTCGTCGTGTGAAGCCTGTAGAACTTCTTCGCGGAGACAAGCAGGTACAACAAGAAGGTAGGCTGTTTTGCTCGCTGTAAAGTTCTTCTTCACAAGGACCTCATTCCGCACACAGAAGGAAGACAGTCCTCGCTTGAATGAAGCGGGAGGTGAAGAAACCTTGTCTTCCAGGTACTCGATGAGGCCTCTTAGATCGGGGTCTGAGCAAAGGAGCTGGGACTGATGGGTCCCAGGAAGGCGTCCTCATCGTCGTCCGGCGGCGGTGTATCTACAGGGGCTCGTGAAAAGCAATCGGCGTAACAGTGATTGCGCCCAGACTTGTAAACGACAGTGACGTTAAACTCCTGGAGACGCAGACTCCATCGAGCGAGTCGGCCAGAGGGTTCCTTCAAATTGGCAAGCCAGCACAGCGCGTGGTGGTCGCTGATCACCTTGAACGGTCGTCCGTAGAGGTGGGGGCGGAATTTCGACGTAGCCCAGATGATGGCAAGGCACTCCTCAGTTGTCGAATAGTTAGCCTCGGCCTTGGAAAGGAAACGGCTAGCGTATGCGATGACTTTCTGAAGCCTGTCGCTTTTATGAACGAGAACGCCGCCTAGGTCCACGCTGCTTGCGTCGGTATGAACTTCAGTATCGGCGTTTTCATCAAAACGCGCAAGGATCGGTGGGGACTGTAAATGACGCTGAAGTCCCTTGAAGGCTTCTGCTTGCGGCGCTTCCCATTTAAACGGCAAGTCTGCCTTCGTCAGTTGGGTCAGGGGCTCGGCGATGCGCGGAAAGGTTTTCACTAATCGTCGGTAATATGCGCACAGTCCGAGAAATCTGCGCACTGCTTTCTTATCGGCCTGTGGTGGAAACTGTTCAATTGCAGCTGTTTTCTGCTGGTCTGGGCGTACGCCCTCCTTGCTAATGATATGGCCTAGAAACAACAGCTCTTCGTAGGCAAAGTGGTAGTTCTCTGCTTTCAAGGTTAGGCCAGACGACTTGATTGCGTCTAGTACTGTTCGAAGTTTTTGAGGTGCTCTTCAAAGTTCGAGGCGAAGACAACGACGTCATCTAAATATACCAGATATTTTTGCCAGTTCAGGCCTGCCAGCACTGTATCCATTACTCGCTGAAACGACGCTGGTGCGGAGCAGAGGCCACATGGCATCACCTTGAAATCAAACAGCCCATCCGGAGTGATGAATGCTGTCTTCTCGCGATCTTTTTCGTCGACCTCAATTTGCCAGTAGCCACTCTTGAGGTCCATCGATGATAAATATTTGGCGTTGCAGAGGCGGTCCAGTGTGTCGTCGATGTGGGGGAGGGGGTAGACGTCTTTCTTTGTTATGTTGTTCAAGCGGCGGTAATCCACGCAAAATCGAAGTGCGCCGTCTTTCTTTCTCACTAGAACAACCGGTGCCGCCCATGGGCTGTTTGAAGGCTGGATGACGTCGTCGTGAAGAATTTCTTCGACTTGGTCCCGGATGGCTTGTCGTTCTCGCGGTGACACATGGTAGGGGCTTTGACGGAGAGGTCGGACGTGTTGGTCCGTTTTATGCAATGCTTTGCAATTGGCGTTTGTCGCACCTTCGGCGATGTCGAAAAACACTCACTGTAGCTTTGAAGCAGATTGCGGATCCGGTCCTGTCTGTTCCGGTGCAGGGCTGGGTTGATGTCGAAAGTGGGCGAGTTCTCTTGGTCAGGCGAATCTTCTTCGGAGAGGCCGGAGAGGGCGAAGGAGTCTCGTACGTCCGATATTTCGTCGAAGAAAGCAATTTTCGTTCCTCTGTTAATGTGCCGGTATTCTTCGCTGAAGTTAGTCAGCAGTACTTCGGCCTGGCCTTTGCAGAAATGTACGATGTCTCTTGCAATGCTGATTCCTCGGTCTAGAAGCAGCTTCATGTTCCCCTCGTGATGGCTTAAGCGTTAATAGCTTTCGTAGCGCCTACGATCACGATAACGCTTGATCAGGGTGGGACGCTCACTTCTTCCTCCAGGACACTCATGGCAACGTGATTTTCCCAGTTTTCATCGAAGCGGTGCCTTCGTCCGTCGAAAGCGTGATCAACTGGGATCGTATGTCGATAATCGCCTGATGCTCATTAAGGAAATCAATACCCAAGATCACTTCGCGGAAGCATTGCGGTAGCACAACAAAGGTCGCAGGATAGGTATGTCCTTTGACAGTCATTGGCGCGGTGCATCGTCCTGATGGCGTAATGAGGTGGCCCCCTGCAGAGCGAATTTGTGGGCCGTCCCAAGCAGTTGTGAGGTTTCTCAGCTGCGCAGCGAATGTTCATTCATCACCAAGTTATCGGCTCCTGTGTCGACTAGAGCTTCCGGCCGTCGATAGTCACTTCTAAGTCGGAGGTCCTGGCTCTTGCATTGCATGTCGCTCTCGGCGTCGGGTCACGGCTTCGTCGCGTATGCGAGTCGCGGGTGTGGCGTGTGGTCGAAGCTTTTCTGGGTGGCGTCGTCATTTTGAAGGCAGTTTGCGTCGTGGTCGGGGTTGTCGTTTTGTGCGGCGTCGGTGCAGCGAGAGTAGGTTTTTCATGCGGCGTCGCGGGTGCAGCGTCTTCATGGGGCGTGGTCGGTGGAGGATCTTCGGCGTTTCGCTCGTGAGCAACCTCACCTCCAGAGGTTGCTGCCTTTAGTTTCCCCTACGACGACTGGGAGACCTTCCTTGTACCGCGGCTGCGTAGCTGCGGCATGGCGACGCAAAGCGGGAGGTTGACGGCGATGGTGAGCGCGAAAAGCGGTTCGGCGTGTACTCTTCTCGACGCAGGTACTCGTCGATTTCCTGCGGACGTTGTCCGAAGCGTGGTCGTGGGGAGTTAAAGGCATATCTGTGAAGCCCGATAGATCGGTACAGGTAGTGACGACAAATATGGCCGGCCTCACCGCAATGGAAGCACAACGGCCGGTTTTCGGAAGTCCTCCAGGCGTCACATTTCCGGGGGCTTGAGCGTCGGTCATAGGCTGGGCGGGCGGGGGCTGGGAGGCAGCGTTGTGGAACAAGTGGCTCATCTCGGGGAGGACGTAGGGGTTGTCGTTGGGGCTGAGCAGTCCTTACTGCAGCGGCGTAGGTCATGGCCTGGGGTTCTGTGGCCGTCGGGGTGCCGAGTGCCTGTTGCACTTCTTCCCGTACCCTATCCATCAGATGTCACGTAGTGGTGACGGCAGTCGAAGCAGCGATGAAGACGGACAAAAGGGTCTTCACTATTGTGCAGGCTGCTTGCATGAATTCATCCACTGTTTTTGGCGGCTGGCAGACGAAGCTGCCAAAGAGATGTTCTTTTACGCCGCGCATTAAAAACTGGACTTCCTTTTCCTTAGTGATCTCGAATCAGCGCGGCGAAATAGGCGCTTTATCTCCTCGACGTAGCCGCGGACGGCTGATTCGGAAGCTGGATCCTGGACTCGAGGAGTCTTTCGGCTCTTTTTATCCTCACGACACTGGTGAATACATTCAATTGTTCTCTCTTGAATCGCTGCCATTTTGTAAGGGACGACTCGTAGTTTTCGTGCCACGTGCGTGCAGTTCCATCCAATGAGAAGAACATGTGTCCAATTTTTGCCGCATCATCCCACTTGTAGAATGACGCCACGTGCTCAAGTCGGTCCAACCATTCTTCAGGGTCTTTGCCTAGGGATCCATTGAAAGTTGGCGGCACCTGCGGCTGCTCCAGTATGATCGGTGTCGACATCTAAGGCGAGGTTGCGGTGCTCGTCGCCGCGTCTTTTCGCTGTCTGGTGCGGTCCGACAGTTTCCCGAACTCAGGCTCCTCTCCCTGGAGACGTCGGCTGGCTCGCTGAGCTGTTGGCTCGTCCTCGGGTGCGAAGCGCTGAGGGCTGGCTTCACGACTTGAAGGTGGCGTTCGGAACATGGAAGGCTACCCCGCACCTCCACCAGATGTCACGTAGTGGTGACGGCAGCCGAAGCAGCGATGAAGACGGACAAAAGTGTCTTCTAAAAGAAAAGTGTTATTTGGGCTGAAATGCACCCAAAATGGACTGAATCACCCGGCGGCGGCGGAGTGACATGCGTGCTCGGCGGCCGTCGAACAGAATGCCCGCCGCTGTCCGCCGTGCTCAATTTAAAGCTCATAGTGAACTTTCGAGATAAAGCGCGCAAAGTTACTACAACATTCCGGAACAACGTAGAATCAGCTCTGCCTGGCTGCGATCAATCGAGATTAGCCTAGTCGCGTCTTGCGTCGCAAACAAAGCGATAAAGTGGTGTGGCAGCAGATTTGAAAAACGAACAAATACTGCGAATATTCGCGGCAATATTCTTGCGTCTGATGCAAAGCCCATTCCAGGAACAGATGTAATGTTTACCGATGTTGGAGGCATGGTGTACTTTTCGAAATTTGACTTTGCTAAAGGCCACAGGCAAGTATCCTTGGAGGAAGCTTTGAGAACGAATACAGCGAGCGTTCTCTACCCAATACGGTCGCTATCAGTTCGTCTATGTGCCCTTCGCCTTTAAGACAGCATCGGGCAATGTTTACGTGCCTCATGCGCATTGTATTAGAAGGCATAGACAATGTAGTTCTGTGCATCAAGGATGTTCTAGCGACCTCTACCTGGGAAGAACATCGTTGGACATAACACCAGCTATTTAGCAGGGTGCGCGAGGCCAGGCCTCACGACGAAGCCGCAGGACAGTGCAATCGGAGCCACTAATATCTCTTTTCTTTGACACCAGCCTTGAGAGGGGACCATCCGATCGTTGGAAATGGTGGTAGAAAAGCTTCTCAACGTACCTCTTCCAAAGACGAATAAGCAAGTGGGTTTCGTCTTAGGCCTTACCGGATACTACCACAATTTCATCCCTGGCTATGCCGACAACGTCCAACCACTCGTGGAGATGAAACGTAAAAATGAACGCAACCTTGTCTCTTGGACACCACACCGGCAAGCCACTTTTGACGAGCTCAAGAACGCATTAACCTCCAGGCCCGTATTAAGAGCTCCAATTCTCCGTAAGCAGTTCGTGCTTCACACAGATGCTTCCGAGGTCAGCATAGGCGCCGTTCTCCTGCAGGAGCATGTTGGAATCCTCCACCCGGTATCATATGCGAGTCGACAGTTGTTACCACCCGGATCTCGCTATTCAGCGATTGAACGCGAGTGTTTGGCGATAGTCTAGGCGGTTGAGAAATTCCACATATTCTTGTATGGAACGTTTTTCAACATTAGGATTGACCACCAATCCTTGCAGTATTTAATAAAGGCTAAGCACTTGAACCGCAGGGTACTGCATTGGAGCCTAACATTACGAAGGAATACCTTTCATGCAGAGTACATCAAGGGCCCCGAAAACCTAGGCGCCGATTGCATGAGTCGTTTGGAAATTACCGGAGAATTATGCCCAATGTACAGTGCTACTATCCCATGTGTTTGCAATGGTTACCTATGCAAATGTAGTCTAGGAGTGTCCTAGAGTTGTTTTTTAATTCTCTTCGTTTTCCGATTATGAGTGGTTCAGTATGTAAATTTTAACTTTTATAGTACACACGTGTGCAAATTGCGTGCCCAATGATTGAAAGGTTTCTACATTTTCTTTTAAGCCAGATGGATAATATTGGGCCCCATGTTCTGTCTGGGTGCGTCACTATTTGCCTCCATGTGTCACGGTGTAAAGTGCCTTTGGTGACTTCAACGGCGTCTAACTTGTTTGTTTACTACGTGAACATTGTGTTGTGTGCACTAACAGCAGTTTTTATGTGGAAAAAGCTTTTCGAAGGTAGGGCATATGTGAGGTGCACAAAAGATCCTCGGAGGATTTGTGAATGTGGTGCGTCAGCAGTAGTGCGTCAGACAGCTGGGCGCTGCGCGTGCCAGCACTGCATTGCACGTGTTCGCGTGCGAAGGGTGTATGCGAGGCGACGGCGACAAAGAGCGCGGCGAGCACAAGGAGCGGAGAACTGACGTGTCAGAAAACCGAGGTGTAATTGAAGACAGCGCAGCGGAGATCGGGTCATTCAAGCGTGGAGGTGGCATCCGTCGGATGTTGGGTCCGTGCTGCCGTGACCTCCCTTGGATCACCGACGCAAGCATACTGCGTTCCTTGCAAGCGTGGAGGTGGCAGCCGACGAACTGAGGGTCCGTGCTGCAGAAAGGCACTCTTGGATAGCCTGATTGAAGCCTCCGGCGTTTCGTGACGCCGTCGACGAGACCTGGCTACGGTCTTCCTGCCACTGCCATGTTCCTTCGGGCTGTTGACTGGAGACCACCGGCGTCTTCCTGCAGTTTTCTCCGTTCCTAACACCACACGGCTCTCTTTCGCCGCTTCCGTCGGCGAAACGCAAGCGACACGTCGCAGATTATCAACCAGCCTTCCGTCTTGTGTACAAAACATCCCCGCTTCACCTGGGGCGCTCAGTACCCGGTGAACTTTCTCCTTTATTATGTAGTGTTTTACGCGTGTTGAGTGTGTGTTTTTCTTGTTTTCGTTCTGTTTCTTATTGGTCCTTGTCCTTTAAATTATAAATAAGACATCATTTTGTTTTGTTTGACCTCTTTCTCTCTCCTTCTCTTGCTTAACCTGCACGCTATAGCGTTCCCCATCGGAAAGTTGGGGACGCGCTACCAATTCGCTACATTACCACAGTACCTGTCTTGGCAAGGAAGTCTCGGCCAAGAATTACAGGAACGGATAAACTGGGAAGATCAATGAGGCCTTGTCGTGGCGCGCGTCTTTCCCGTCGAACCATTATCCCAGCTACACTCCTTGATTGCGCTGTGCCGCACGCGGGGCGAAAAGTGGTATCGCACTCTCTCAACCGGATTTTATTCTCGCGCAGATGGTTTTAAACATCGTCACAGAACACAGAAGCGCTTGCTTCTAGCAGCGACGTCGGCGCCAGGGGAATTTACTTGCCGGCCGAACCCTGACCCGCAGCACTCGCACCCGCTTACAGAGCACGTGTCTGACTACAGCAGCGGAGTCCTGGGACCCGGTCACCCCCGGGTTTCTGACGCCTCCGCTGCTATCCAACAATTGCGATGTTTGGCCTCAGCAGACGTAAACACGTGTCGAGTGCGGGCGACGCACTCGTGGGGCCAAGAGAGAGTCGCGGCAAGCGGCTTCGTAAAGCAACGTCACGAAACTGCTGGTATAAAGAAATCGTGGGCGGGTTTCATACGAGAGGAACAGACGTTCGGCGCCGAGCATGTTTGAGTTTGAACGGAGCTGCGACTGTGCCCGGTCGCAAGTTCAGAGCTGCCGTGGCCGCCCGACGGCTCCGCGTATTTCCGGGCAGTCATGCACGGCTGGCCCGTTCATAACGACCTGCGAGCCATAAGTGTGCCGAGCACGGCCACAACCGAGACGCTGCGGCGAACAGAATCTTTGGTATTTTTGTGTTACTTGAAAATGCAACAACAAAATATATCACTCCGAGTGAACACCCGCATCGTCTTGTGAAACTACTATTGGAAACCGCTCTCATCCGCGATAGGATCAATAAAGAAGACTACCGAACACCAAAGGAACATTACTCTCCTGTTTCGAATAACGCGGTGAATTTCTTTAGACCTATCGTTAATTCAATTAACGGCGCTGATAGGTCAGCAGAACTTCCTACGCGGCATGCCAAAGGCGCTAGCAAACAGGGGTTCTCTGTGTACTCCGCGCGGGATGGAAGGTCGATCACCGGCGGACATGGTCGTTTCCCGACCTTGTTTGGTGACGGGTAGGAGGGCAGCCACACTTGCGGGCGAAGCGTCCCGGCTGATCGCACCGGTAACAACGGTTGTCCGGGCCCCGACGGGCTAGGCCCTGGTCGCCAAGTTCCGGTCGGTCGTCTCGAACACGCGGTGCGGACGGTGGGGGCCGCTCGTGCGGCCTCGGGTCGGCCTCGCGATCTCGCCTTGGTTCGTTCCGCTCTGCGGCAGCGTGTGTCGTTCGCAACACGTAGCTGAATGGGTACAAAGCGCACTCAGACAACTCAGACAAACTGTGCTGAAGCTTCAGCTCTGGATGAACTGCGCGCTGCGCCGCCATTCCACACGCCGCGCCGCTCAAGTGACAGCGATGCGGGTGGTGGCGGCCGATACGCACGCGCAGAGAGGATGTCTCCCTGGATGCGCTTCGCCTCAGCAGCCCGCTCATCCAAATCTCTGAGCCTGACCCATGGGGATCTTTAACGTGCACTGACATCGCACAGCACACGGGCGCCTTAGCGTTTTTCCTCCATCAAAAAGCTAAGGCGCCCGTGTGCTGTGTGATGTCAGTGCACCATAAAGATCCCCAGGTGGTCGAAATTATTCCGCAGCCCTCCACTACGGCACCTTTCTTCCTTTCTTCTTTCACTCCCTCCCTTATCCCTTCTCTTACAGCGCGGTTCAGGTGTCCGCCAATATATGAGACA
The DNA here is from genome assembly GCA_030143305.2 of Amblyomma americanum. Taxonomy (NCBI): domain Eukaryota; kingdom Metazoa; phylum Arthropoda; class Arachnida; order Ixodida; family Ixodidae; genus Amblyomma; species Amblyomma americanum. The sequence continues at coordinate 59,760 of JARKHS020032242.1, forward strand.
GATACTGCGCCATTTCCTTTCCCCAAAACCAATTAATATTATTATTACTCCTCTCAGGTAGGCCGTGAAAGTCGGGTGCGCTTGTCTCGTGACACGCTCAACTTTCTCTGTTCGTGGCACGAGGGTCAGCGAGGTAATAAAGTTCGTCCATCACAAGGACGTACTCTAAGAGAGACTCGTTGGGGTGCTGGGTGCGTAGCTCCAGCTCTCTCCTCAAACGCCACTCAAAGTTTGCCGCAAGAATTCGCCACGGAAGCTTGCGCAAACCTCCACCGTTGTCATCGCTTGGTTGACGGTTAGTCGGTACCAGCGAGCCGCTTGTTTTGTCAAAGAAACAGGAACTACACGCACGAGAATTTCGGCGTCTGCGATTCCTGTCAGTTGCTGATCATGCTGCAGACGGTCGAGGTACTCGTTTGCTCCCGTACGGTCGTGGTACCCCGTGTAGGTAGGCAAGTCTATCCTAGCACGTGGTGCATAGGCTGGGGCTTGCAAATTGTTCGGAAAACACCCGCTAGACTCTGCATAACCTGCATTTCGTTCTGCAAGAGCACCTCGGATAACTGAGGACGATGATGCCTAAGTGCTTCATTGTCCGCGTCACGGAGCGGCGAGGCGCCCGATGTGGAGTCCCTCATACCAGACCTAAGTCCTGTCAACACGTCATGGGATGTCCCTCGGCCATTCCGCGTGGAGCGCCCAATTTGCAACACCAAACCCTTCCAAAGGCGCGTCAAGTAAGGAGCCCTGGTATCTGTGCCGCTAGCTCTGACAGCATGAACAAAGACTGCAAGTCACTCCTGTCGGATGTCATCCTTTGTTAGGGCGACGGCAGTCGTTCGCTCGAAAAATGGTCACTGCTCGATTTCCTAGTTCGCCCCACGTTCGGGCGACAAGATAAGGGGTTGCTCTGCGTCCAGCCGGCCTTCCGTGCCAGCTACAAGCAGGCGTTATTCCTGCGCGACACGTTTCCCCAACCCGTGGCTCAGTCGCAGCCATTGTAGGTCCGGACGGCGGAATGGCAGGGCACGATAGGAAATAGTTTATTTTCCTAACGCGAGGCCAAGCACACTGCGGAAGAATGTTCTATCCGAAAAATGGGCGTTGAGCAGCTCACTAAGTCGTTGTTGTCGACCGGCGTTGGGTTCGGTGGCCGGCGGGCAGCGGAGAAGTTCGTCGGTGCAGTCAAGTGTTTGTCAGCAGCGAGAGAGAGCGTTTCCTCCACCAGTTCCTCCTTTTATCCCCTATGACTTTGCCTCAGTCCCTAGGAGCACATCGTTGCCGGCATGCTCAGGCATGCAACACTCTTCGCAGCAAGCAGCGCGCTGCCGTGACGTCACGTCAGTGCTGGGGCGGAAATGAGCAGAGTCGCAGGGGTGCCTTCTCTCTACATTCCCGGCAGCGAGTGCGCGTGGAAGCCACAATCGCCGTTGGCGCGGGCGACGAGGAGGGATACCAGTGTATTCCACAGGGTAGGCATTAGGAAAAGACGATTGGAATATTGCTGTCTCCAAAACCAGCAGTGACATAAGGAATAATTTGGTTTATAGGGGTTAACGTCCCAAAGCGATTCATGCTATGAGGGACGCCGTAGTGAAGGGCTCCGGAGATTTCGACCACCTGGGTTCTCTGACGTGCACTGACATCGCACAGCACAGAGGCTTCTAGAATTTCGCCTCTATCGAAATTTGACCGCCGCGGCCGGGATCGGATCCGCGTCTTCGGGCCAGCCGCCGAGCGCCGTAACCACTCAGCCACCGCGGCAGCGACATAAGGAATGAAGTCCAGGATTTATAGTTCCTCAAATATAAAAGTCACTGGATTATATATGCGAACAAATGTAACGAATTTATATATAATACAGTTCAATTTCACAGACCGGTTAGATAAATACAAAGAGAAAAAGATACCGACGATGATGACCGTTTACAGCACCCCGTTTCAATGACGATGCTTCTAACATCCTTCCATGCATGCGGGCATCGACGCGGCGCCGTTCCACCGCTGAACATGTGGCAGCTCGGAGACATCCTTACCTATGCCGCTGCCTGTTTAGAGTGACATCCGAGGGAGATTACGCGCAAAGAATTCTGTCAAAGAAAAGTGCCTATGCAGCCTGGCGGGAAAGTTTTAACTTGGGGAGAAAGGTTCTGTAGCAACAAGCGTGAGCTATTGCTATGTCCATGTAGTGGCCGTATGAACAAAGGTTTGTTTAAGCTTTTTTTGAAGACGTTCTCAAGATTTACCCAGTTGACTATCCCTCCGATTATAACCGTGCTACACGGACACGGATACGTTCAAATGGCATTTGGGCTAGAGAGGTTCGCCTTGATTCTGGAGGGCCAATTATCGTGTTTTAGCGAATCGAATGGTCGTGAAGTGCACTTTTGCAGCAGTAGTCTGAAATGGACGAATGTTTTCAATGTAGGACGTGCATAAAATGAGCGGGAAGTGTCTGTGTGACCAGGACTTCAAAGTGTTGCTTCAGGCGGCCGGCAGCAGTCGGTGTCGCTTGTGGATAACAAATTCGTCGTTTCAATTAATTTGAACAACCACCGAACACACTTCTTGATAGAGTGTGTTGAAATCAGGATTGGGTCCGTTCGGAGAAAGCATGGACAGTTAGCGAGAACCGCTGGTACTATGCGACATCGATGCTTCAGAGCTTTTGTGCTCCGTAAACAGCTTGCGGCAAAGGAGAAGAGATTATTTAACAAAAGTGAAACACAGTTTGCTTTTATGTCATGCAAAGAGGCAGCCGCTGTATGTGCACAGCTATGTGAACAATCGAATTACTGGAATGCAGTCGTGATTGGCGCATTCCTACCGAAATTTCGCGCTCAAGCGGTCATGAGGCAACTATTTAGCGATTAAACGAGTTATTTGTTAAGAAAACAACAGGAAACACTGCCAGCAGGTATCAGAATCGAGAGCCACAATGTTTAAGCAGATGCACGGCCCTGCTGTGGACGGGGCGGGCGAAGCAAAGCCCACGGCTCTTCCGATATGGACGCTCCCCACGTTTCGGAGGCCTTCTAAAATCTCGAATACCTACGCTGGGCTCCGTCGACATATGATATATGAACTGAATGCCGTTGAAAAACATCGCGTAGCAGCGAAAGTTCCACACTCGAGTCAAATGGCATCTACTCATACCGTAGCTCTTCTGCACGCGCGCTCCGCGTAAAATGGGCGGAAAAAGCGAGCTCGAAAAACAGCACAAAGCGCGAGAAAATGGAGCATCAGGCAGTGCATTGTATCTATGTTTTGAATTTTCTAAGTTCCGAGAGACGCAGCATACAGCTCCCTCAGCATGGTATCCAGTTTTTACTTGTTTCTTTACAGTCATGTGAGCACGTGCCGGCCAGAAAAAAAGACCAACGCTCAGCTCGTCCAGCTTTAATTTCGCTCTCACGTTGCGACTTCGCATTACAAAGACCACATTTGTGACGAGGCTCGCAGTACACTTACATGCATTGGCAACATCATTTTCGAAAGCAACTACACCTCAGAGGCGAAGTTGCTTCCTAAAGCTGCACCTCAGAGGCGCATTCCGAAGCTATTCAAAAATCTCCAATGTCTCCGTGGAGCTGCATCGACACGCACGACATCCAAAGCAAATAGCATTGAAAAAACTTGTGTAGCAGCAAAAATTCCACACTCGAGTCGAATAACATTCGATACACAATCATGGAACAGCCTCCAGTGCTTCCTGGCCAGCAGATGGCTGCCGCGGCTTTTAGCACAGTTTTGTTGCTTTTCCAGCGAGGTTTTGATCTCAGGTTGAGCAAACACGTCGGGAGGCCATCTAATAGCCTCACTGCGGCGTCAGGCTTGAGTTTCAGAGCATCGTGCTTCAACATGACAACGGCACCGTCCGCAATCCATTAGTCGGCTGGAACAGTGTCATTTGCTTGACATACCCTGAGTCGAATATAAAGCACTCGGTTTCCTGCCGAGGTAGGCCTCGCTTCCACTCCTCGAGTCTTTTTGTTGTGAATGAGCAATGTCAACATTGTGACATTTTTTCTGCGTTGCCCTGCAGCCGGAGCCGCTACCAGGCATACAATAGCTATGCGGCATCTTTTACGGCACTCACATTCATCATTAAAAGAAACGCTATGATGGAGCCTACAAAAGGAATTGAAAAAAAATTCCCTGTCCCGCGTCAAGAGATATCATCATCATCATCATCATAATTTATTGAGCCCTTAAGGACACTTCAAAGTGTATTACATAAGGGGGGGGGGGGGCGACGTACATAGGACAATACAAGAGATAGCAAAGCCAATGAATTTGAAAAAAAGAAAAACAAATATAGTAAGACATGTATATTAACATACAATGAGGGCAATTAGGACAACGAATACAATCAGTAAAATCAAATGAGAACACAGTTAAAACAGTTACAAAAATCAATAGAGCAGAGAAGGGGATTTACAAACAAGTTGTTCAAGCACATCAGACTAATGAGCGAGAACAGAAATATAGACAAATTTAATGTTCAAAGGCAGACAGTAACCGCTCTTTGAATTTGACAGGGTCACTTTCCATGACAGTAGAATCTGGCACAATCTGAAGGGTCTTAAACGACCTTAAACCAACCTGAAAACAAATATTGAAGGATAATTCCAAAGGTTTTTTTGGGGAAAAATAGAACGAAAGAAGCGGTGACTCAGTGGTTATGGTTCTTGGCTGCTGACCAAAAAGATGCGGCTTCGATCCCGGCCGCGGCGGTCGAATTTCGATGGCGGCGAAATTCTACGCACCAGTGTACAGATCGATGTCAGTGAACGTTAAAGAACCCCAGGTGGTCGAAATTTCTGGAGCCCTTCCGTACGGCGTCCATCGTATCCTGAGTCGTTTTCGGACGCTAAACCCCCATAAACCGAACCAAAACAAATCTATCCGGCCGATCGCTGCCATGAGGACTCGATAGTGGCTCAGTGGATTCACCCATAATAAAGAAAATCAAAGGCGAAAATGGCCACCCCGCCCCGCCCCCTTTACCTCCAAATACCATTCACTGAGATCGGCGGCTACCTGCCCAGATGCCTGCTCAATGTCCTTGGAGGGCGCCTAGAGGAACGTTCCCGCAGAGCGTGATGACAAAGCTTCATTAACACAATCGGATCAAGAATAAATGGCGTTTTCGGTGACCGCCTTTTTCTCTGTCCGCATGACCGCAGGACGCCAGGCGGATTGGCATTCACTCTCCAGCCGCCTGTAGCGCAACGAGCCTTCGGCTGCTACAGCATCGCGGGCGGGACGAAAAATGTCACCTTGCAAGCGTGGCCATCGGAGTGTTGTGTGGTCGTTTAACACGCGCCACGTCTGATCGTTGAAGCGCTCCCGCCGTGACCAAAATTTGTTGAGGCACACAGCCAAAGGTAATCGTGTTTCCGAAAGTATAGGAAGTGATAGTTATAGCTAACGGCCCGGAAAAATATCTGATTGCATGTAGGATCCTTACTTTCATAGCTAAAAAGTTGACTGCTAGGAAATAGTTTATTATCCTAACGCGAGGCCAAGCACACTGCGGAAGAATGTTCTATCCGAAAAATGGGCGTTCAGTAGCTCACTAAGTCGTTGTTGTCGACCGGCGTTGGGTTCGGCGGGCAGCGGAGGGGTTCTTCGGTGCAGTCAAGTGTGGATTGGCAGCGAGAGAGAGCGTTCCCTCCACCAGTTCCTCCTTTTATCCCCTGGGACTTTGCCTCAATCCCTAGGAGCACATCGTTGCCGGCATGCTCAGGCATGCAACCCTCTTCGCAGCAGGCAGCGCGCTGCTGTGACGTCGCGTCAGTGCTGGGGCGGAAATGAGCAGAGTCGCAGGGCTGCCTTCTCTCCACATTCCCGGCAGCGAGCGCGCGTGGAAGCCACAATCGCCACTGGCGCGGGCGACGAGGAGGGATACCAGTGTATTCCACAGGGTAGACATTAGGAAAAGACGATTGGAATATTGCTGTCTCCAAAACCAGCGGTGACATAAGGAATAATTTGGTTTATAGGGGTTAAACGTCCCAAAGCGATTCATGCTATGAGGGACGCCGTAGTGAAGGGCTCCGGAGATTTCGACCACCTGGGTTCTCTGACGTGCACTGACATCGCACAGCACAGAGGCTTCTAGAATTTCGCCTCTATCGAAATTTGACCGCCGCGGCCGGGATCGGATCCGCGTCTTCGGGCCAGCCGCCGAACGCCGTAACCACTCAGCCACCGCGGCAGCGACATAAGGAATGAAGTCCAGGATTTATAATTCTCGATATTCGTCTCTGTCAGCGGCTGCTTCGCAACCTTTGTAGCTGCAGCTCGGAAAAAAAATCTGTTCAAAAGAACCGCGCTCTGCGCACGCTTTCCGCGGCTGCTGTCAGGAAGGAGAGGGGAGCGGCGCTCGATCTACCTAAATTCCCTCAAAAATTTTAATTTTAGAGAGACCTTAGATCTACCTAGGTCAACAGTACAACCCCCCTTACTTCCCCCCTTGCTTTCCTCTCGCATATGTTGTGTTTTATTCCTGGAACCCGCCAGACGAGGGCGATCAGGCGGCGCTAGGGGCCTAGGTTTTCACCGCTGTTATCTCCCCGTGTCGTCTCCGTCGCGGAACCGCTTGGCACTCCGGAAGAGAGCGTTTCCTGCCGTATCGTCCTCCTCGCTAAACGGCGCGCCACCGCCATTGCACGTTTCTTCCCCGGCATGGCGTCGGCGTCTGGAGAGCCGCTCCTTTCCACCAGCACGAACAACGCAGTCTCGCCAGTCTCGCCTTGTCCGTACCCGCTTTGCTCTCGGCGCGGCAGCCACGGTGGCTCTCCCTGAACCTCTTTCGAACACACACATATTCATAGCGCTTGTGAGGCCATATCGATTTCTGTACGGCAATAGGGAGCGAAATCTTAGACACTGAAATTAAGGAAAGGCGCTGGACAGCAATATGGAAGAAAATGCGCTTAAAAGGTGAGTTATATGACGGCTCCTCTCGGCGAGCAGTGACAAACAATGCGCAACGTTTTCTTACGCAGGCAAGGACGCAGCGAAAAAATTGCCAACTTGAAACACCGGTGGAAACGCCTCAAGAACTTGGAGGAGGCATCAAAGAAACCTGGCGGAGAGGATTTGCCAAATATCACGTGGCGTTATTATGACCTACTCGACGACATGTTGTGAAAGGACCGGCAAGAAACGTAAGTGAAATCCAACTTAGCATGAGAGGATAATTTCTTTTTCAGCTTCTCTTCTTAATAGGTCATTCAGTGTACATTTCTTTTGTGCTAAATTACTGTTTACTGCAACTCGATTGTTTTGTAATTTAATTTCTTCACTTATTTGGAGGATCTTACTCTACATTAAGTTATAGTGACAACAAGCCTGCCTTTCGACAGACAATCGCGCAATGTGAAATCGTTTGGTTGAGAGTATCAACGAGCCGATAGCGCATGAAAGTCTAACAAAAGAGTGCTGTGGGAACCGAAAAGACCTGATTGCATCGTTTGTACCCCCACGATTATCAGATCTAATTGCTGTCTGATAGAGCCGATTGACTTCTCATTGCTGGCACTGACTCAAGATTGCATACTACTATTTTAGAAACGGCTGCCCTAAAGGTTTCTACACTAATAACTTTGTATGCGATGGACCTTCTGTTAATCTGGGACGGAGATACCGTAATTTCTTCAGTGCCCTGGATCAAATTAAATCCATGCGTTTGACAAGATTATATTAGGAATTCAAGCGGGACAAAAGTGTTTGTAAATAACTATTGCGTGAGGTCTAGTGCTGTTTTGTCAATAACTATCATGTGAGGTCTAGTGTTATTAATTTTGCAACAGAATCATTCTTTAAATGAGTCTTAGCACACAAGGTGCTGCCCTCTAGAAACGATTTTTGAAGCTCGAAATATTTATCCAGGGATTAAATGTCACATAAAACGCAGTCTTTAGCATGGAATCGTTATTCAGGAGAGATGTTACGAGGAATGTCATGTATGAAAATAGAGAAGTAATGGACCGAAAGCAGAACCGTGTAATATTATGGGCGGCAATTACACAACACCGGAAGTGGCTCTTTAAATGTAGCTAGTTAACAACAGTGTGTAAGAAAGGTAGTAATAAACAAGTAGTTAGGGATAAATAAACAAGTATTTAGGAAGGTTTTAAGATGACGGAAATATGAACACTAAAAGATTACTGCGGTGTTTCTTTCGCTGCGGACGAATGTGCTTCAAAGGATTGCTCATGTGTTCCAGACAGCAGTACAAAGTTAATGAAATATTTAGTTATCTTGGCTATATTGAAAATGCGGACAGATGCTAGTCGTTAATTGCATTCAAAAAATAGACATCATGCTTAGTGGAATAATCACTTTATCCCCCACGAATTCGTTATCTCATCACGCGGCCGAATTCGGACGAGTGAAAATTTCAACGGACACTGAAACCAAGTCCCTACCGGAAATTTAGGCGAAGTTCCGCTTCGACATCATTGAAACATACCTTGCTGCTTTTAATACAGCTAAATCGAGTAGAGTTTCAGCTTTCATCCGCTAAATTGATTGTTTCGTCAAACGAAGATATTGTTCTAAATTCATAGTCTCAGGCACGCACTTGAGTACCCGTGCGTACACAAGGTGGGACCTGCACATATTTGTTGGGAATTTAACATTTTTTAACACAAAAGACAGCATGAGGAGGTGACACTCGACCAGCACAGGTAGCTTCCGCCGGAGTTGTTTCACAATCTTTTTAATTCAAAAACACTAATTTAACAAGGCGCTTGCATGCGGAGTCCTGTGTTATATTTCGTATGTTTAGGTTAAAGGAATGTCCATAGCAAAATTAACTGCAGAACTGGTCTGTTTAAAATCTCTCTAGTTCCGAGCTGTCACAGTGAAACTAGACCGTGGTTATGCTGCCGTTGTATAAGATCAATTTTTTTTTATTGTCAAGGTTGACTGCGCATCTACGATCTCGTGTTCTATCAACTACATTTATCACTTATGAAATCTAATGTGCCTACCACACCTCCCTCGTAAACTTAGCAGCGGCTTCAAGCTCGCTGATGAAAAAAAAATTTGTCTAGTTTTTATACGGCACACAGTGGGCGGCATGACGGCGCCCTTACCGTGGTTTTGAATGTTAAAAGCTCCTCTAGAAATTCCACTACGGGCGGTAGGGTCTAACTGTACTTAAGTATCCAGGTGATAAGCCTTACGGGCCTACTTTTCGTGTTAATTTCACGCATTTTTGTCCTTGTATACTCGATGTATACATAAAAAAATTCTGCTAAGTCTTAGTGACTCTATTCTTTAGATGAGGATATGGATTGAAAATAGAAACTAGCATTATACATTTGTACCCTGATTTATACTGCTGTATTTGAGCGCTGTCTAAGCTGCAAGGAAAAAATAGGGCTGCTGCAAAAACAGGAAAACACTCCGTTTTGGTAAATAAAAGAAAAGCAATATCAGCGGCTGAAAGAAACGCATAACCTGCTCTCAGATTTCCTGGAATCAGGTGCGCTATGAAAAACAACGGCACAAATCCGCATAGGCACCGCTCAATATATCGACTGAAAAACAACACTTCTCCCCTTAAGGGCACAGGGTAAGCCCTATACTTCCCATGCATTTTAGGCCATGTTGAGGTACATGTTTCTCACTAACTAATAACAGTAGCCTAATAATACATATATCATTGTTTGCCAAATTTTGTGCTGTTTTTACTGAACTAGAATATTTGAAATGTGTTGAAAATTCGATTTTTAATAAAATTTTTTCCGGTAGTACACAAATCTGGCCTTTCTTTGCGCATTTCAAAATTCATAACAGAATAACTGCTCAGTGAAATTGCTTAATTCTAGTTCAGTAGTTGGCAACACTTATGTAGATGATTGCAAAAAAAATCAGCCGTCTGTCTTGAAAGGCATTGGAAATAATGGTACCTTTGTAAGAAAAAACACTGTTTTGAGATAATAGAGCGTAAAGAGAAAAAAGATGTGAAAAACCATTTTTTATTCGCAGAAACGCCTCCATAGTAATTGGTTTAATAGCCCCCTGCTTCGTAGTCACTGTCGCAGTCATTTTTTCGCTTTTCGGCTTGTCGTTCTGACTGTCGGGCCTCTTTTGTAAGCTGTCGTGTTGCTCGGTCCGCAAAGTACATGCGCTTATGGTCAGCTTCCCTCAGCCACTTGATGGTGTTGCTCCATGGGTTCAATCCACACGCCTTCAAAACGTTGGCCCGTGCGATGCTACCATCATTAAATGAGAGAACAGCATCCAGTGTTGCCATCCGTAGGGTCCGAAGCCTAACAAACACATTCTTTGGCGCGCGTTCCCAAACAACATGGTTGAACGACTCATTTGCATTTTGAGTTCGCCCATGCAGGCACTTCTCTAGGAGCTCAGCCTTCGATAGCTCCCTATAAATGGGTTTGATAGCCTCCAAGACAGATGCAGGCAAACTCTCCTTGTGGAAAAATGGCTTGCCCTCTGACTGACTTCTGCTGAAAGCACACCACGTATCAGGTCCCTTTGGGCAAAGTCCATGGCATGGGTCATCGTCTGTGGCCGATAAGTGGAAGAAGGTTGCCCAAACGGCCTTTCGCATTTCATCCAGGTTTCCTACATTTCTTCTGATGGCCAAACCATAGTACGTCTGGAGCTTGTCTATTACTGCATCAGTCAGTCGGCCTCGGCCCGAGAGGCTCTTTCCATCAGAGAGTTTTCCTGCTTTGTTTCCTTTTTTTAGCCTTCGTAACCTTGTGCCCATCCTTTTTTGCACGTGCCCTATGCACTCAACCTTGGATATTTCAACGGAATCACCATATGGCATTTGTGCCTTCACAGCCATAAAAGCCTTGCTGTCACCATCCCCAAGGTATTTGACGTATCGAACGCCGTGAAGCTCCTCACTCCTGCCGAAAATTTTCAGTGCTCCTGCGACTTCCATTCCACCGCTGGTGCCTTGGTAGTTGCTTTGGCACACCTCTCTATGAAGGGGGTCACTGTTTGTACCCTTGATGCTGCACTTTGGACAACGTTTAGACAAAACCTCCACATCCAGCACTTTCCCAGAGTCTACACTGGTCGCAGAGACTATGCCGTTATTGGAAGTATGGCCTCGCTTCTGCCAGCTTCCATCAAGAGCAACTGCGATGTCTTTATCCCCCTCATTCAGCTGCACAGCTTCGTCAGCTGCCCTTTTCATCGACTCCTGAGCAGCAGCTTCGATGTGACCTAGAAGCTCTTGATTGTATTTCGCAAACTTTGTCGGCGGCTTAGGAAGGTTTAGCATAGCACAGAGTATATTTCCTGCAGCCATTCCCTTACCAATGGACCTCAAGGCATACACTAACCTGAGGTTGGCTTCATAGAGGCCAGAAGTAGTTTTCTTCGACGTCTCAAATCGTTGTGCGGCACTACACACTTCACAGTTCAAACTGTAAACGCTTGCAACACCTACCCGTTTTGTCACAATTTCGATGAGCTCAACACTTCCACCGCACTCTCTGCACACACAAATCTGTGTAATTGCGGCACAAATGCCGTCCATGTCCATTAAGGCATATTGGCTGCTGCTCTGTAGCACATCCTCTTCCTGGAAGCACAGAGAAAATCTTGAAAGCTTCGATGTCGAGGAGCTGGCGCGTTCGGCGTTCGGGATCTCATTCGGTCGTGGACATCCTTTTGCTTTTTCACGATGAGCGTAGCGGTTGCCGTGAAATTCACGCCTGACGAAGGCCTTCTTTGCCCTGGGCATCTCAACTTATCAGCAGCAACCAACACCGGCACAATTTACAATACTGATCGAAAGGGATAGCACTCGGACGCAGCTGCATGAAGGTTGCAGAAACGTGGAAAAAACGTGCAAAGCGTCTCAGGATTGTCTTGGCTAAAAAAGAGAAGGTGTACAATAGTTGCCAGACAATTTTTTATATGTAGCTGATTTCAGACAAGTTTTGAAATCAGGTGGTGGACTTTTTGGTTGAAAAAATTGACGTTAATCCTGAAAGGGGGCGTGGCCGCTCACTACTTGGTTTCGGAAAAAGCGTTTTTCAGCCGTAAATATGGCTTTCTGAGGAAAGTGCGATCATGGAACATGTGTAGAAAGAATTGAACTTCTAAAATTCCAAAAGAAAAAAAAACGATTTTTTTCTAATTTTACCTTACCCTGTGCCCTTAAATCTTAAATAGCACTCAAAGAAGCTATACCGTTTGTTTTCTAACGGAGAAAAGGTGCGGCTGAATTCTCACAGGCGCGTGCAAAATCCCATGCAAATGGCCACAAAGTGTACAATTTTAACATCTGAAAGCCAGTAATTGTCGAAGACCTCCCGAGGAATCGTGCAATCACCCTGATATGTTAAAATTTCAGAGATAGTATGAGAGGTGTTAAAATCTTTTTATATGAACGGACAGGACGACGTGCTACCGAGCGTGCCATTTCAGACGTATTTGTAAAATAGAAGAATACAATCTTCTCTGGGTGTCTGTGTCTCACTTGGCTGGCCTCGGGCTGCTTTGACAGCTTCTCCCTGGAATTTTCTCCCGGATCGTATCAATAAATCCCCGTGTTCATGCACTTGATGCAGGAGGGAGGTAACAGCATCCGACCCTGGAACTCTGCAGACGCGCTCTCACAACACCCGTTCTTTAATTTATAATTTTCGTTCGATGGCATAAAGACATTCGCATCTGCGCTATTACTAATTTTATGTAGACCTGAAATAAGAAAATCACTGCTTGGTGCAGCGTACTCGTGCCAGAAGCTGCAAATTCGCTTGGTACTTATTTGTATGCAAAGCACTATAAAACGCTAACATCATTGCTAGTTCAGCCAAGCGACAGCTACCACAGCCTTTGTTTTGCTGCCTTCAAGTCTGTTGTGGCAAAGAAAGCAGTCCCAAAGGAAAGTTGCAAGCGCTGCGAAGACTGATTTATCACCAGACCTATCTTCTTTCGATCGGACGGGCATGATTGCTTTAACGCTTGTCGGGTTCTTTGTAGACGCGTTCGTTTCCTCCTCGACGGTAAACGCTGCCAACAGCTGAGTGGCGTTCTGCGCTTCCGCTCAGAAAATTACGCTAGACTCGATGGCGTAGACGCTTGGCTCGAAGCGCTGTACTACAAAGAAACAACGAAGTCCACCTTCAACGAGCAGCGCACGCCGCAACGTAGAGTGGCCCGGGCGGAGGAACAGTTACCCCCCTCTTCGGGAGCCAGCCGACGCCCGCTGTTATCTGTAGCTATGGTTGCTCCAGGCGACTCCTGCCCTAACTCCCATCCCTCCGTGTTGGTGTTCCGTGACGGTGTCCCTCCTGGCTCTGAGCACCGGCTTGCCGAAAAGGACTTGGCTTAGACGCCATGCTCGCACGAGGCACTTTTCATTATCACTGAGCGTCGGGTGGTCGAAGTAAACTAGTATACAGGAAAAGTTCCCCAGAACAGGCATTTGGACAGCGCGCATGAAAAAATGTGCCGTTTGAGAAAAAAAGCGGGAAACTGAGGAGAGAACGCTATTGAAGAGTGCCCGACTCCTTTATTCGTTGCAGTTACCCCATCCGTTGGCCTTTTCACTGTACCGCCTGTTTTACTGCTCGAACGCGTAAATAATTTGAATATATCTAGAAATAAGCTTCCTGTCGATCTCCTCGTCATTACTGCTGCGTACAAACCACTGCGCCCTTGAGCCATAGCGACGGGTACCAGATACACAGAGGCCGCCTGTCGGCGCTTCAGAATCACGCTCACTGCCTCTTTGGCTTGTCCAACCCGGAACACCAAGTTAGCAGAAGTGATTGGTATCCTTCGAAACGGAAGAGCGGGTGTGCACACGCGCAGGGAGATGAATTCTGCGCTTGGAAGTAGTCTTTTCCATACTACTATGGACCCAGCAGCTGTCAGATCGCTGCAGGTGACTCGTGCAGCTCCTGCAGCATCAAAACCGTCATTGGCTGTCACAGAAGGGTGTTAAAGCAAATTATAAAACTCACAAAGGGCACAGAGTTTCTGTGTGCTAGATGCTCTGCTGCAAGTAACACTCTGGAGAATGACAAGTATTTTAAGCACTACCTTATTATCAATTCGCTTTTGACTATGGCGGTGGCAATTCGCACCTAGCTAGTATTTGTAATTCAGTGCATCTCCTGTTAGGAATCTCTTTGCCGTTTTCTTTTATTCCTGTTCAAAGCACTTGTTCGAACCGATGTTTTGATCTTAATCATAATAATAACCTTTTATTTCCTGTTTTGCGACAATCCAAAGTACCTATTGCCTAGAATCACTCTAATGACGTATTACAGTGCGGTTTAGAGCTCTTTACACAAGGTATCATCACCATCATCATCTTGGCTGCGTTGTCCTCAATTTAATTTGAATTCATTTCGTCAGTCACCACATTTCTGCCCAGTGGGTGAAGAATGGTAATATACAACTATTATATACTTTTCTCGAGTGCGATTTTGATACACTGCCATTCATGCTATGAGAGTATATATGATGCCAAATGCGCTTCACCCCCGTAATCCAAATCTACGTTCACTAGCTGTCCTAAATAGACATATTCCCTTACCACTTGCAGCGCCTCGCTATAAATTGAAAACTGCTCTCTTCTTCCGAGCCTGTTGAACGATCCTCTGGTTTTCTGCATACTAATTTTTATACCAACCGTTCCCATATGCCTCTCTAAGCCATTGGCTGCGCTTTTCAATTGATCCCCTGAAGGACTTAGTAAGATAATGTTTTCAGCCAATCGCAAGTTACCGCCAACTGTTCCAAATCCGGGCCTCAGTACCTCTTGTAAAATGACGGTGCATAGCATTGGCGAGGGCGTGTCTCCTTGTCTGACACACATATTTATTGGAATTTTACTTCTGATTTATGGAGGACTATGGTGTCTGCTTTGAGTGCATGGAGCAGGATAAATTTTTGTCCGGGTTATGTTTCTCTTTCCTGGCATAGGGCACAAATACTTCATGATTACTATAAGTTATGCTATTCCTAGAGAAACAAACTACAACAAGCATTATGTGTCCTGCGTGCAGTGAACTAGACTTCTTCTGAGTGTGGCGTCGTTGTAATTGTGTTGATCTGGGGATGATTGGACTGGTCGCTGTTTTAGTTATTTGGTCTTCATGAGCGCGGATGTAAGCAGTATGACTACTCTGGAGGATAAAAGCGACGCACAAATAGCGCAGTGAGACGCTTAGGAAAGTGATATAAAAAGGAGTTCCTTGAAAAGCATATCCTTCAAATCGATTCGTGCATTGCTCTCCCATTAATTTAGTCTTCTTCTATCATATTTCCTTTGCTAGGAGCATTCGTTCCGTAAAACGTTCGGGATTGTTTTACCCGCCTGGGCCTAAAATTTGAAATGACATTGCTTCGGCTTCCTGACACTCTTACAATTGACCAAACTTTAGAAAACAACAGCGGAAGGAACGGCACCAGGAAAGTAATTCTTGGTTATTAAGACACGAAACCCACTCACAGCAAGTTCTGACTACCTGTTAACACCCCTTAATAGATCGCTGTTCCTTCAACCTGTGATTTAGAGTTGGAAAGAATGCTTATTTTCTAATGCTTGCAGGTGTGTGTAAACAAACGAAATAGAAGACTGCGGCTGTAATTCTTCGCATTTTTTTCCCGGGCTCGAACCCGACCGCAGCGGCTGCGTTTTTATGGAGGCAAAACGCTAAGGCGCCCGTGTGCTGTGCGATGTCTGTGCCCGTTAAAGATCCCCAGGTGGTCGAAATTATTCCGGAGCCCTCCACTACAGCAGCTATTTCTTCCTTTATTTTTTCGCTCCCTCCTTTATCCCTTCCCTTACGGCGCGGTTCAGGTGACCAACGATATATGAGACAGATACTGCGCCATTTCCTTTCCCCAAAAGAACAATTATTATTCTCTCCGCATCATTTTTTCTTTGTTTGTTTTTTACCATTGGTCTCATAATGATTTGGTTATTTGCCGGGTGACTAGCGCTGGTGGCTACTTAGCTACGCTGATGTTAAAAGTTGCAGCTACATATGCTAAAAGGGAAAAAGAGAAATAGGAAGCTTATTGTTATAACATTGTGCAAACTACTAGAAGTTGAGCTGAGTTAAGTTGTGTTTATTTCCACAAACAAAGAGATAAAATAGTTGTGTGGGATACAAGGGGAAGAAGCTGCTCCGGGGTAGCTTGACTGGCCCCAAGTGCCGTTACAGTGGCTGCAGCAGGGCGGAGAGAAGGATTATGAATAAACTAATTGTTAAAAGAAAGTTAAAACAAGAAATCCCAAAAGATACAATTCAATCAGTGAAAGAGAAAATAAAGCAAAAGAGAATAAACGCCGTACACAGGTAATCACAGAACACAGTCATGCGTACAAGAATATTTCAAGCAAGTTACTTATTTCAAGCAGGCTACTTACAGAACAAGTGAGCACGTCGAAGTTACATTGAGTAAGGTCATTTAGTAACTTCGGCAACCTGTAGCTTAACTGTTCTTTCTGTCTTTACGGTGGGATAAAACCAGGCGGTGATTCATTAAGGCGGGAAGTGCCAGGGTTCTAAGATCACGGAAAAGGGGAGCAGAATGAAAGTTGTGAGGCTTATTGCAAATGACGCGGAGAGATTTTTCCTGGATGACAAGCACTCTGTGAATGTTTGTGCAAGTTGTTGTCCACCATGCATGGCAGCAGTAATTAAGGTGACTGAGGAAACGTGCGTTATATATTAAGAGTTTTACGGAAAAGGGAAGACATCTGACAGAACGGACTACACCCTGCACCTGAGACAGTTTACCGGCGAGAAAAATTATATGACAGTTCCAGAACATATTATGATCAAAGTGCACACCCAGCCATTGAATTTAGTAGTTAAAAGCATTTTTTTAAAACGAAGATAGGCTCTAGTAATCCGGTAAAAATATTAGCTTATTGGCACAGATACTGCGCTTTAGTGATGCAAATGAGTGCACAACTTGCAGTTTTTTCAAAAATTAATATTTCAAACTCGAAGAGGAGAAAAGGTGAAAATCGCTGGTTGTGAAGAGGGTATGTTCAAACCTGATGACTTTACTGGTCGCATTTCGATGGAGGAGAAATTTTAGAGGTAATCTTAGTGTCCAGTGTCAGTGCACGTTAAAGAACCCCAGGTGGTATAAACTTCTGAAGCTCTTCACTAGGGCGTCCCCCAAAGTATGAGTCGTTTTGGGATGTTAGACCACATAAACGATTAACCATATACTGGTGGGCAGGTTGGGCTCTTCGAATTTAAATATAATGAGTTTCTTGAATACGCCCAACGCGACTTATAGAAACACTAAATTTTAGATGAAATAAACTCTAAGTGGTTTACTTTCTGCGCTTGCAATTATTTATGAAGACTTGTGGTGTTACTGGTTTCTGTAGTATTTCAATTTGGACAAGAGAGGATGACAAAAGCAGGACTTTACTATTATCATAGCGGCGCTTTCATCAATACCTCCTATGGAGGCACTGCTTAGCACCTATGAGATATTCATATCATATCCGTATGACATCGTCTTTAAGCTAGATCGCCTTCAAAGCAATATCGCTTTTAAACTATTGCTGTATGGCTAGTTATGCACCAAGCAAGCAAACAAACGTGGTGTCCAGATGCCTCCGAACAAATGCAACTGATACATTTCCTATGGGGGGATTGTGTTTGATAAGTGGTGCCTTGTAATTTAGATCTACTACTGCACACGCGTTCATCTCGCCGACAACCTTTCGATTGACAAAGAGGACACGTGGTTGGTAAAAATCAGTACACTGGCTTGTTTACCGATGACGCTCAGGCGCGCTATGGATATCTAAAATCGCTGTCCACGGTCAGGCCGTGGAGCTACAGGAGCCACAGCATCGAGCCGCCAAAATCCGCCGTTCATCGGGAACATTCTAAGCCTGGGTATGAGGTAACGCCATGATTCGAGTCAAACACTGGTTCGTGTTGATGTGGCTCAGTGGTTTTGGCGTTGGGGCTCGAAAGCCGCAGGCCCTAAGTCGAAATCGCGGCCACGGCGGCTGCATTCTGACTCAGGCAACATATAAATCGCGAATGCGCTGTTCGGCGCCCATGCTTTTTAACAGCTTTAGATTGCGTAGTGGGAATGATGTGCACTTTGCCTAATCCTGCGCCATTACACTTAACTTCCTAAATATGGTAGAAACGAGAATGTTTTTTTTTACTGAAATTGTTCCATTGCCCCACCAAAACACTATTCAGGCAATCGAGACCCGCGGCGCATGCGGTGCAATGAACGATGTGGTCCTCCGTTGCGCTTTAGCCCCTTACACCTACATGTGCAACGACGACACCGCCAACATTCTTCCGGAATGAACGCGGCCAATGAATATTGGATAATGAAAAATGCTTTTAAGACAACTACGTAGTCTTCAGTTCAGTCCCACTTGAGTTCAGTGCATAGCCTTAGTTTATCGGGTGTTGCAGTGAACGCTTTCAGGAAAACCCAAGAATGGCCAGGAGAAGGTAAAGAGCGCACTGCTTAGGATGTACCGGCTTTCTGCTGAAGCCTTTAGGCAGCGATTCAGGAAGAAACCAGCAGCCGTGGTGGACGTTAGTTGCATCAAAATTGATAATGATTACAAATATAATAACCAATATTTACTGCTTATCTTTTGAATTAACGCAGTGTGTCGATAATTATCCGTCAGTTGAGCATACAGTGCGCACGTGGAGAGAGGTGTCTCCGCCTGGTGTAACTGAAAGGCAGCCGATTTATACGTAATATCGGCGTAAAATGAGATTCAACTCAAAGGCCAACATACAAATTTTGAAGTATCAGCTGCTGGAGAAAAATTTGAGGCGGGCTCAAGTAACACTTCCACACAGCTGTATTCGCGCATTCGATGTAAATATCAGCTTCTCTACTATTCAGTCTCGCTGAGGTAACATCTTTACATCCTGTTCTTTTTCAACTGTGTTGATCGAATTTAATTTTAGGTTTATAATGCGAGCTTAAGGTTGACTGGATTTCGCGTCGTTGCTTCGCCTTGAATGGTCAGTCCTCTCTGGTTATTGTTGCCATTGACGAGTTTGTAGCCACGGACAAAAAGATGCGATTTCAGCGTTTGAAACGCAGAAAAAGTCGTTCTATTAGACATGTCACACGATGAAATTTGGTGCATTTTACCGCTTATAACCGTCACTGAGCGCATGACGTGCGCAGGAAGTTGTGCTCACCACAACGCCCTCTGAGGAAGTCTCGCAATGCTTATTGAACCTAATTCTTAGTCTTCGTTGTTGCACCATGGTATGCTCTTTCATTGGATTGATTCCTCTAAAAAAAGAGCAGCGCAATTTTCGACGTTAA
>JARKHS020032243.1:0-27298 GCA_030143305.2 Amblyomma americanum
AGAGTTTTTAAGCCTTTTGAGAAGCTCGTTCCCCTTTTTCTTTGAAACTTGTAGCGCCACCTACGAGTGTGAGAAGCAATCGGAAACAAGAACGCCTTCCTTAAACACGATTAGAAGAGAGTGGCTTCTGCAGAGTTGAAACAGAAATAAAAACAGAGAAATGTGCAAGAAGTATGTCATATGCCTGTGCTTAGCAGCGCTGGAATTTCGAATAAAATGCTGAAGGGGAGCATGAAAGCGATAAGAAATGCCTGCGCACTCTATAAAAGGTCGCTCACAACGAGGAGCTCGGAAACATTTGTTGAGGGGGCAGGTGGTTATCCCGTAATGTCTTCCACGGAACGACAAACCATTTGGCCGGATTTCACCGCAGAACTCGCATCAACTCACATCGCTTGGAGAGGATACGACCTCACTAAACACGTGAAAATTTGCCAATGAAATCTGGTTTGCCTTAAGGCGAAGTCACGGTGAAAGTGAAATTTTGAGAACATCTTGATCGCATTGACGGCGTTTAATGTGGGGGTTCTTATCCTGCCCTTGTTTTTTTTTCAGGTAAAGACACTCACCGAACATTGGTGTCTGTCACGATGTACGCAAAAGAATGCGCCAGCGTTGGCTCCCGCAGAGGCGTCAAGGTCGTCGACGCACATTCGGAGTTCCTGAAAGACGCGGTAAGAAATAGTTGATCTTAGGGCTTGTGCTAGTCTTTGAAATGTACTGTTGCAGGTACGATACTTCATCAGGCAGACCATTCAATGCTGACTAGACTTGGGCAGCCACGCTACACGGATCCCATTACTGACGACAGCAGCAGCGTTTCCTAAAAAAATCTTTTGTCTTCGCATGAAATTGCTCGTGCTGTTTCCAGCACAAAAAAAGGGTCTGCCAGCAGCACACTTTGCGGATTGGACATGGTGCAAGTGAAGGGCGGTGCGAGCATTTGGTGTTTTCCTCATTCCTGCTTTATTGTTAATTTTTTTACTACTCTCATGGCAGATATTTACAAAATACAAGAAGATGCATAACATTTTATATAAGTATATACTGTAAATAACAGGGCAGGTCTCCATTATACAGAACAATACTTACATGTTCCATGTGACAAAAGATAAAAAATAAATAAAAATGTATAACAGAAAACAAAAACTGCTGAAAATGAAAAATTGGAGGACGCTGCTTAAGCTTCGTATTTAAGAGTGGGACGCGGCAGCGTGTTGCAGCATTTCCAGGGGGTCCACGGAACACCATTGCCCGTTCGGCGCGATGCCTTACCCATTGGACAATTTAAGGAAAGGAAATGATGCCTGTCTTATATATCTCGGTGGAAACCCGAACCGCGCAGTAAGGGAAGGAAAAGGAAATGAAAATTGGTTTTAAAGAAAGGAAAGGGATGGGAGGGCACAGCCAATTTTAATGGCTGCCCACTTGGATTCGAGCAACCGAAACTATGCCGCCATTTCATCGCCTGACGTCGTACTCACATAGTTCCACCTCTATCTACCATATTAGACCCTGACATCATCATTGGCACGTGTGGTTGTTTCTACAATGCTATTGCAGATGGCGCTACAAGTCTCACTGCGAGAAGTGCTGTTTTATAGTTGTTGCCACAGATGGCTCTGTGATCTCAGGGTGGTAGCAGAGCCTACGAAATCTCGAAACGTAATGAGTTGTTCCTGTCACAGATGGCGCTGTGATCTCAGGGCTCTTTTTCGGAGCTCCAGCGACTACGTCCGAAGCTAAGTGCTTTTTGGTGTGCGTTTGTACATGCTGTCGGGCGGTGGTTTTAAACCAAGTTAAGGGTAGGAAGTCTAGCGGAAGTGTGTGTGCCGAAAGTTTTTGTGTAGGAATTTTGGCAGGCTTTCATGTTGTGTAGTGCTGATGGTTTTTGGTGTAGGAAATTTGGCGGGCTTTTACGCCGCGTAGTGCCGAAGGTTTTTGGGTAGGAATCTTGGCGCGCTTTTACGTCGCGTAGTGCCGAAGGTTTCTGTGTAGGAATCTTGGCGGGCTTTTACGTTGTGTAGTGCCGAAGGTTTTTGTGTAGGAATTTTGGCGGCCTTTTACGTTGCGTAGTGCCGAAGGTTTTTTCTGCAGGAATTTTGGCGGGCTTTTACGTCGCGTAGTGCCGAAGGTTTTTGTGTAGGAATTTTGGCGCGCTTTTACCTCGGGTAGTGCTGAAGGTTTTTTGTGTAGGAATTTTGGCAGGCTTTTACGTTGCGTAGAGCCGAAGGTTTTTTCTGTAAGAATTTTGGCGGGCTTTACGTAGCATTGTGCCGAAGGTTTTTGTATAGGAATTTTGGCGGACTTTTACGTTGCGTAGTCGGCCGGACGATGGCTCGGCAAGGTAGGAAAGTCAAGGAGTACGGGAACGGAGAGTTAGTGCTGTGCCAGGAGTGCGACCGCTGGTGCTATTTAGATGAGACCAAGATCAGGAGTTTAGCCGAGGCAGATGGGGCTAGCTTCGCGTGCAAGGTATGTAATCGTTTTGAGGAGGCCGTTCAGATGTTGAAAGGGGAATGGGCAGCTACGAGCGACTAAGGAACTCAAAGGAGACCTGAAGGTGGAACGAGGGAAACGAATTAAATTAGAAACTCAGGTCGCCGAGTCGCTTAAGAGGGAGGAGGCTAATGGCGACCAGTTGGAGCGGATTGTGGGCGAGCTGAAGGAGGAGCGTGAAAAGCGGTCCCAGCTAGAAGAGCAGGTCGAAGCGCTCAGGTCGCGGCCGGCAGGGCACCCCTGTTCAGGGCAGTGTCAGGTGGGGGATGAGGCTCGTCGATCCTACAGTGCTGTAGCGCAGCAGGCTTTGAGTGGGGAAGAGAGATAGAGGTAAAAACTCGCGACAGTAGCATAAGGCAGCGGGAGAGACAGGTAGTGCGATCCGGAGGGCAACAGTCGAAGTCAGGAAGCGAACGGTTAGAGCGGAGGAGGGTTCTGGTAGTCGGTGACTCGAACGTAGCGAAGGTTGAGGGAGGCGTTTTGACGACAGTGAAGACGGACAGGCGGGTGCAGGTGGAGACCCAGTCATGGAAGTGCATGGTAGATGCAATGGCCAAAGCCCAGGAGGTGGTGGGGGGCAGCATGGATGGCGAACACCCTGTCGTTATCCATGCTGGTCTCAATGATGTGCTGAAGGGGAGGAGCCAGAATCTCGAGAAGCAGTTAGAACTGGGGATGCGTAGGCTTAGAGAGGCCTCTGAGAGTGTGCATGTGACCATATGCACAATCCCGGAGGTCCAGAGGCAGGCTAGCGAAACGGAAAGGATGATCGTTGAGGCTAACCGTGTAATTAGGTTAATGAGTCGACGACTATGATACGGGGTAATGGAAGTTAACAGGGAAGTGTACGAGGCGAGGCCCCACCTTCTTGCTCAGGATGGCATTCACTACGGTGGTGCCACTGGCAAGAGGGCGGGTAGTAGGATAGGTCGCCAGGCAACAGATTTTTTGGGGGGACCCAGAGCTCTGAGGGAACCAGTGTAGAGAAGAAAGAAGCAAGATCAAAGGGACGATGGAGCCATAGGAGAAGAAATAGACAAAAACGCCAGGGCCAAATTAATTCATGTTTTATTAACATGCAATGTGGCAGGAATAGACTGAAATGGGAGGAAATAGAAGAACAGTTAAGGAAGGAGGAATTAATGGTATATGGTTTAGTGGAAACGCATCTTAGAGACATGGAGCAACCACCCTGTAACCCATACTACGCGTGGGAATATTGCAATAGAACAGAGGGCAGCAGAAAGGGAAGTGGAATTGGGGCATTCATTCATAAAAGTAAGAATTTCCAAAGGGTTAAACTGGGATGCATGGAACATTTATGGCTAAAAGGAAAAGTGGCAGGGGAACAAACACTCCTTGGCTTTGTATACCTGTGAACAGGAGCTAATGCCAAAGAGGAAAACAGGAAAATGTTAGAATGTATTGCAAGCGACATTGATGAGCTAGGAGGACAGGGCGAGATAATTATATTAGGCGACATGAACGCACATATAGTAGACCTGGATGGGTACACAGATTCGACAGGAAACGTGCTGCAGGACATGTGTGACAGGCATGATTTTGTTTTATGCAACAGTGCCGAGAAGTGTGAAGGGCTCATAACATGGGAGGCAGGGAGTCTGCACTCGACGATAGATTATGGACTAATGTCACAGAGGATGTATAATAGATTAGGGGTAATGAGCATAGATGAACATGGTTCCAGAAGTCTAGGCAGTGAC
Organism: Amblyomma americanum; assembly: GCA_030143305.2. NCBI lineage: Eukaryota > Metazoa > Arthropoda > Arachnida > Ixodida > Ixodidae > Amblyomma > Amblyomma americanum. Next base: position 4,224 of record JARKHS020032243.1, read on the forward strand.
CACAAGCGTATCAAGTTGAGTTTCAGAAGAGAAACCAAGGTAGGACTTGAGCGAGATGAACATTCAGACGAGAATTTTTACTCAGAAAAGCAATTGGAAGCAGCAGCCAAACAAATTGAGAAGGTAATTTTTGAGGATAGTGAAACAGAATGGACTTATGCCAAATTAACTCGATTACTGGAGCTTGAGCTAGCTAAGGTGCGAGTAAAGCTCAAAGGGAAAAGACACAAACCCAAGAGTTGGTGGGATGAGGAGGTCAAGAGGGCGATAAAGAAACGTCAGGAAGTGTCCAGGGAACACAGATATTCTAAGAAGAGGGGGGAACCAGAAGTTGAAGTAGACAGAAATTGAGATGCCTTCATAAAGTGTAGAAGAGAAGCATCCTATTTGATTAATGAGAAAATTGGAAGACAAAGTGCTCAATGGATGTCAAAAGTAAATAAAAAGGATAGAAAAGCCGCTCAAAAATTCTGGAAACATCTAAATGCAATGAGTGATAAGACTAGGCTAGAACAAAGGTTTACTGTTACAGATCAGGGTATTCGACTAGAAGGGGATGAAGCGATAAAACACATAGGAACAAGGATGACAGAAAAATTTAAAGAAAGAAATGTTGCACATAATTTATCGAAGGAGGATAGACCGGTTACTGCAATAGCTTCACTTGAACAAAGCGAGTGGGGAAAAGGCAGAGAAGAAGGTTCCTAGTGGCACGTCAACAGGACCAGATGGTATTCCGATTACGTTAATAAAGAAACTAGGACCAAATCCAAGAAAGCATTAATACAGGTAGTGAATAAAATGATAGTGGATGGGAAAGTCCCCGGTTAATGGCGATTAAGTAGAATGAACATGATACATAAGGGAAAGGGGGACAAAGCTGACGTAAGTAACTACCGTCCCATAACAGTGACATTGTGGTTTACAGGGTGGTGATGCAGATTATAAAGGACAGATTGCAGGCTTGGGTGGAGAACGAGGGGGTGCTAGGGGAGCTACAAAATGGGTTCCGGAAATGAGACAGATACTTCGCCATTTCCTTTCCCCAAAAACCAATTATTATTAAACAAAGGAGATTGGAGGACAATCTGTTTTCATTGACGCAGTGTATAGATATTGCTGAAAAGGTACCCAGGCCCCTATGGCTAGCATTTCTGGATATTAAGGGAGCCTACGACAACGTTAATCAAGAGTATCTGTGGGACATACTGGGCACATTGGATGTGGAAGAAGGAGTAATTAATATTTTAAAAGATATATATAAACGTACCAGAGTGCTTATAAAATGGGACAGAAATGTATCAGAGCCTGCAGAGATACAGCGGGGGCTTAGGCAAGGATGTCCTCTGTCTCCTTTGTAGTTCATGTTGTATCTGCAAGGGTTGGAGCACAAGCTAGAGAGGAGCGGATTGGGCTTCAACCTTTCTTTTTTCAGGCAAGGTGAATTAATTAAACAGTCATTACCGGGACTAATATACGCCGATGATATAGTGCTAATGGCTGACAACAAGGAAGCCATGCAGCAGTTGATAGACTTATGTGGTACAGAGGGAGATAGATTAGGTTTCAAGTTTAGTAAGGAAAAATCTGCAGTCATGATATTTAAAGATGAGGTCAGCGAGCATAGAATACAGGAGTTCACGCTAGAAGTAGTGGATGAGTACAAGTATCTTGGAGTGTGGATAAATAACGGTGCTGAGTATCTGACAGAGCATGAAAAATATGTAATGAATAAACCTAGTAGGAATGCAGCTGTCATGAAAAATAGGGCACTGCGGAATTACAATAGGTATGAAGTGGTAAGAGGGATCTGGAAAAGGGTGATGGTTCCTAGCCTGACTTTCGGTAATGCGGTCCTGTGCATGAGACCAGATGTTCAAGCAAGGTTAGAAATTAAACAACGTGGCGTAGGGAGGATAGCTTTGGGAGCACATGGCAATACACCAAATCAGAGGGTACAGGATGATATGGGATGGGCGTCGTTCGAGAGCAGAGAAGCTAGCAGTAAGATAGCATTTGAGGAGCGATTGAGAAAAATGGGGGAAAATCAGTGTTCTAGGAAAGTTTTCAGATACCTTTATATAAGGAATGTTGATACGAAATGGAGAAAGCGAACTAGAAAATTGACAAGCAAATATCTGGACAGCAGTAGGGGGGCAAATCAGCAATTATCGGTTAAGAAAAAGGTTAAAGAAACAGAGAGAGCGCTGTGGAAAACAGGGATGCTGACGAAATCAGCACTGGGAACATACAGAATTTTTAAGCAGGAAATTGCCAAAAAAATATCTATGAAAATTGTAGGGGAAGCTCTTTGTTGTTTGAGGCCAGGACGGGAGTTTTATGTACTAAGACACATAGAGTCAGGTACCACGAGATAGACACGTTGTGCGTTGCGTGCGGAGAGGAGCAGGCAACGGCTGAACACTTGATACTTTTCTGTAAAGGGTTTCACCCTACAGTGGAAAGCAGCGGGGCTGATTTATCCAAGGCATTGGGGTTTAAGGACAGTGAAGAGAAAGTAGATTTTAAGCGGATAGAAGTAACCAAGCGAAGGTTATCTGATTGGTGGCTAAAATCAAGAGAAGAGTAAAATTTCATGTCATGGCTAGGTGGCTTGAGCCACCGCCCGATTTAAAGGGTTCAGCCGCATCCATCCATCTATCCATCCATCCATCCATCCATCCATCCATCCATCCATCCATCCATCCATCCATCCATCCACTCCATCCATCCATCCATCCATCCACCCATTCCATCCATCCATCCATCCATCCATCCATCCATCCATCCATCCATCCATCCACCCACCTATCCATCCATCCATCCATCCATCCATCGGTACCAAACCCCACGAAATTTCGAAACGTGATGACTAAGAGATCCATCCATCGGTACCAAACCCCACGAAATTTCGAAACGTGATGAGTAAGAGATAACTCTCTTAAAAGGTTAAAAGGAAGACGACTGGTAAGAGAGAGAGAAATTTTCGCATTTCCAATCTCAAGCAGACAAGCGTAATCTTGTAATTTTGTTAACGGTTTACAGCAATGAGACGGCGGCAACAAAACTACATAAGCGACTGCGCATTTCAAAAGAAACATCGTCACCACAGATTCGGACTGCTATTAAAGCTTGCCGCTTCTTTACCAAAATGCCTGTCTCGCGAACACAACAGCAGGGTTCGGTTTTTTTGCTCCACAGACTTGAATTACAACACAAAAATGGGTCTTACATTATTTTATTTGCGTTTGTGCGTGTATGCCTGAAATTATAAGCAATATAGTAAATAATCATGCAGAATAGGCAGTTAAGTGCTCAGCTAGAAAAGGAGTCAGCGGCTGTGTATGCATTTCTAGCCGCATTCTTCGAGTTTCAACGGTGTGTGTCTGTGCGTGCGTGTTAAGTATCTGAGTACAAAATGCAACAGGCTTACTGGGTGAGTGGACACCTCAATCGCAATGTGAGAGGCAGTGGCGTACGCCTACAAATTGAGGCAGTCATGCGCTTTTTCTCTTAAACCCAGCAGGAGGTTTAGGCTCCATTAATTTGGGGAAATGAAAGGCGCATAACTGGCTACCTGGGTCAGTGAGCAACTCAGTCCAGTTCACGTACAAGACAGTGCTGTCCACCGGCAGAAAACCTTGCTTCCGCAGTCTCCGGGATCGAACGCGACCTCGGCGGCCTCGTTTCGATGGAAGCGCAACATAAAAGTTGGTGGTGATGGAAAACATTTATTGCCAAGCAATACAGAGGGGGGAAAACCCCCTAACATGGCACGATGTAACCCTTAGGGGGCTGCCTTTGCAGGGCAAAGGACAGCCCTAGGAGGGCTGTCCGTTTCGGGGCGTTGGCTGTGGTTCGATTCCCTAGGAACACAAAAGGCTCTCGTGTGCTGTGTGAAGTCAGTACACGTTAAAGATTCCCAGGTAGCCGCAATTCAATTCAATTCAATTCATTTTATTTTACCAGAAGTTTGGAAGGATATCTGGGCTAAAAGTTGTCAAATCACAGCTTGACATGGCCCAGACAACCTCTACAAGACAGTGCCGACATAGTTATTAACAATAGTAAGAGAAACAATGAAAAGATCTAGAATAGCAGATACTATACAATATTAACTTTGAGTAGAATTCAAAACACAAACAAGCTTAGTTTCTAAATACTATCAGAAATAACCCAAGAAAACATCATACATGAATATTTGAATAACACTAGATTTGTACAATCATAACTGAAATCAAGATAGCATACAGGTACGAGAAATATTAGGTCAGTGAAGCAAACATATATCAGAAACGCGACTACTTATAGTTTGGGAAAGGATTCTTGAAGCTGTTTAAATGAAATTATCTTGGCATATTGATGCTGATTTAGTATTTGTGGGAGGTTGTGCCGCAATGACTGAAATTTGTAGATTGTGCGGAAATGCGAATATTTCATTTATTTCATTTATTTGTCCCTTAAATGCCCGAAGGCATTACATAAGGGGGGGGGGGGGGCGTACACACAGGTTGGAGGGTAGTAGCAGAGAACACAAAAGAAAGAAAGGGGGAAAAATACACGGGGTACCAAAAAAGTGTACAATAATATACAAACTAAAAGCAAGAAATAAACATACAAAAAGAAAACAAGGAACAGTTGGCACTTCGGTGTCGCAGTATGAATATGTTTATGAGAAGTGATTAGCCAGTTTCTCGCGGAAAAGGCGGCGATCGGAGCATGTTATTACGTTGTCGGGAAGGCCATTCCAGAGCACTATGGCGTCGGGAAAAAATGAACTGCTCATTGCGGAGGTGCGGGTTTTAATGCGTGCGATTGGGTTACTGTGGTTTAGACGGGATGACGTACGTGGGGGTGGCTGCAGCAACAAATGTCTTGGTGAGCGATAAAAGAAAGAGTGAAAGAGGCATAGACGGGAAATAACACGGCGAGTTGCTAGTGTTTGAAGGCCGAGGGATCGTTTTAGTAATGTTACGCTGGTATTTCTTGAGTACTGCGATGTAATAAAACGGGCGGCGCAATTTTGAATGGCTTCAAGGTCTGAGATGAGATACGATTGTGATGGATGCCAGACAGATGACGCGTACTCCAATTTAGGACGTACGAATGTTATGTATGCCAACTTTTTTACTTCAGGTGATGCAGATTTTAGATTGCGCCGGAGAAAACCAAGTGTGCGTGATGCTTTGGAACAGATGGTCTGAATGTGTGTTGTCCATGACAGCGATGATGTGATGTGTACTCCTAGGTATTTATAAGATGATGTTCTCGTGACGGCGACCGATTTTATGTTGTAAGTGCTATCAATAACTGTGTTTTTGCGAGAGAATGATATGGATTGGCATTTATTTAGATTAAGAGGCATGTGCCATTTGTCACACCACGCTGAGATAGTGGTTAGATCCTGTTGAAGAGCGGCAATGGCGCTAGCGCCGTGGATGGGGCTGTAAATTACGCAGTCATCTGCGAATAAACGTAGCGTTGATTTTATGTTGATCGGTAGGTCATTGATGTAGATGAGGAATAAAAGAGGTGATAAGCCTGCACCCTTGAGGTACGCCGGATGTTACGTCGGAAAAAGCTGAGCGACAGTTATTAACACAGGTGAACTGCTTACGTCCTTTAAGGAACTGCTCTAGCCAGGAGAGCAAAGTTTGTGGAATGCCGAGCGATGACAACTTAAAAAGAAGAAGATTATGGGAAACACGATCAAATGCTTTTGAAAAGTCGAGAAAGATAGCGTCGATCTGGACAAGGTTATCTAAGTATTGTAGAATGTCGTGGGTGAATTCGGCGAGCTGGGTCTCACATGACAGCTGCTTCCGGAAGCCGTGTTGATTCGGATAGAAAAAGTTCATTGATTCTAGGTCGGTCATAAGATTGGAAAAAATAATGTGCTCAAGTAGTTTAGACGGTATACTAGTGAGGGAAATGGGACGATAGTTGTTAGGGCACGTGCGGTCATCCGCTTTAAATATGGGTGTAATTTGAGCTTTTTTCAAATCGTCAGGGACAACCCCGGTATCTAAGGATTGCGTAAAAATTAGATGCAGTACCTGGCTAGACAATGAAATGATATTTTTTAGTAGCTTACTGTTAATTTGATCGCAGCCGGCAGATGTAGATATTTTTAGTGAGGCAATAAGCTGTGATACACCATCAGGGTTAATTTCGATTTTAGGCATTTCTGAGAGTGAGATTTCTAAAAATGTGTTCATTAGCAGTAACGTTAGCAGCGGAAAAAGTGACGTAAAGTAATTGTTGAGCGCGGTCGCACAGTCATCGCTTTTGATTGGTTCTCCATCAGCATCTAGGAGTTGTACATGGCGATCTTGTGGTTTATTAGATAGCATGCGCCAGAATTTGTTGGGGTTAGAGTGAAGGATTGATAGTAAATCTTGAGAGTAAAACTTATCTTTAGCACTTGTCAGTTCTGTGGTATACTGTTGGGCGCTCAAGCGATATTTTTCCCATGCTAAGTTACTATTTTGAAGTTTTGCTGTTCGATACAGGCGCTTCTTTTTGCCAAGGAGAGACTTGAGGCGTTTGTTAAACCATTGATTCTTGGTATCTGATTTAATAAGTAGTGTTGGAACGTGCTTACTTTCCAAATGTAGTAGGGTGTCTTTGTACAAATTCCAGTTCGAGTTAGGTGTGCGATTTAGATAGGTGCAACGAAAGTTGTCGAAAAATTTTTCAAGATCATTGTTCATAGCATCAAAATCAGCCCTTTTGTAGTCTTTTATCAGTTTGCTGGTTGGTGATTTCTTCTTTAGAGGTAGCGTCATAGAGATGTGAACAAGGTTGTGGTCGCTTAATCCAGGAAGGACAGTAATGGATTTTACGTCGTCCGGGTGACTTGTGAGCAAAAGATCTAGGATGTTGTCTCCTCTCGTTGGACTTGTTATCACTTGCTGAAGGTTAAAGTCAAGGGTTAGTTCTAGAAAAAGTTTCTGTTCGTTTGCAGGTGTCGAACTTAGTGTCGAGAGCAATGACCAGTTAATTTGTGGGTAATTGAAATCACCAAACAGAAATATGGGTGCTTTGGGATACTCATTCCTCATAATCATACTACGAGTAGGTATAACTGTTCTTTTTTGGGTGTAAGACTTGCAGTTTGTACCAAAAATTTCTTCTGCTCAGTAGTTGAGAAGAAGAAAGAACGCAAAATACGGAAATCATATATGAAATTAGCTCCGACGATTTTGCATGAGGGAAATAGCATTTGGGTCGAGTGTAAGAACGAAACATTGGCAATATAGCGAATGGCTTTTTTTGTAGTGCAAGTACTTTTTGAATGTTTGTTTTTCTTGTGGTAATCCAAATAAGACTACAGTAATTTAAATGAGATGAAAATAGAGCGTAATATATTTGCAGCTTTATTTTCGTAAGGAGACGTGTTCGGCAACGAGAGTGCTCCAGTTGTTGCAGAGAGTTTTCTACAGAGGCTATGGATTTGCGAATTCTAGCTAAGGTGAGATGAAAAAATAACTCCTAGGATCTTACGTTCATGTAAAATATCAATTTGTTGTCCAGCATATTTAACAATATGATTAAATTTAAGTGGTTTGTTTTATGCCCTGAAAATATCTGCTTTAGTTTTTTTTGCGTTAACTTTTAGTTTTTTCGACTGTGACCAAATATGGTAAATTAATCCGGTCAATTATTCAAATTATTCCGGAGACTCAACTACGGCTTCATTATCTTCCCTTTTTCCACTTCCTCATTTATTCCTTCTTTAAGGCGCGGTTCGGTTGTCTAACGAGATATGTGAGAGAGGTACTGCGTCGTTTGCTTCGCTCAAAAATTAGCAGTGGGTAAGCTCTGCTATTCCTAGTACACGTAGCGAAAGGAGCCGGACTTTTCGGCTTTTCCTGCTTTTAGATGACAGCAACGACGTCTGCTGCTTGCGGTGACTATCAGAGTGCCTTTTGGACAAGATTAATTCAAGGTTTATAATTTATTTATACTTTTATATTTTTTTCATTTTTTTCTACTATACCATATTATATTATCAGCAGGGCGCCGGCCCGCGGGGCGTCTGCAGCGTCTGTTTCAAACAGCAGGCAACAGCAAGGCAGCATTGCATATGTCGGAAACGGGCGGGGGCAACACTGAACTTGGCTACAGCGTCTGTTTTGGTAACATTGCCACTTGGTCGGGAAAGGCTTGGGCAACATTGCACTTGTCTGCAGAGGCTAGGAAACAAAAACGTGCTGCCAGGTGGGACGTTGGTCAACCAATGAACGCTGCGGCTTATTGGTGCTGTGGCGCGTGTCTGCCACAACGTTGTCAGCGCTAATGGACGCAGCCCACATCTCTCTCTCCCCACCCCCACGTACCTCAAAGCGCGATTGAGGCGTCCACTGCCCCAGGGAGCCAGTTATGCACCTTCCTTTCCTCAAAATTATCGCAGTCTCAAGCTTTGTCAACGCTAACGCAGAGGAACACAAATAACTAATAATAATAATTGGTTTTTGGAGAAAGGAAATGAAGCAGTATCTGTCACATATATCGTTGGACACCTGAACCGCGCCGTAAGGGAAGGGATGAAAGAAGAAAGGAAGAAAGGGCTGCCGTGGTGGAGGGCTCCGGAATAATTTCGACCACCTGGGGATCTTTTACGTGCACTGACATCGCATAGCACACGGCGCCTTAGCGTTTTTGCCTCCATAAAAACGCAGCCGCCGCGGTCCAACACAAATAACTCAGACGGTCTATACCTTCAGTGCCGCGTTTCTGCTACAACGTTGTGAACGCCAATGCATGCAGCGCACATCTGTCACTACCGCCACGTAGCTTAAAGCGCGACTGAGGTCTCCACCATCCCAGGGGACCAATTGTGTGCCTTTTCTTCGCTTTCGAAGAATATTGATGATGGGTATTTAAAATTTGTTTTGAAGAAAGAAAATGGCGCAGTAACTGTCTCACATATATCTTGAAAGATTAGATAGCTGGATGGATGGAAAAACCTTATTTTCGTCAGAGAGCATGTGTGGACGATTCCGTGTCAGATGGCCATCAACCCATGGCTGACGGCGACCTGGGTGGCCCACTCCACGGCCCTGGTCTGGACGACCGGGTCTGAGCTGGCCAACACGGCCTCCCACTGCTCGAGGGAAGGATCACGCATAATGTCCGCCGGTGGCGGTGCTATGCTACAGCTCCATAATATGTGGTCATAGGTTGCCAATTCGTGACACCATTTGCCCTCCGGCTGAATGTCCGGGTAGATTTTGCTCAATACGTATGGGTTGAAGAAACATCTAGTCTGCAATCGTCGCCAGACGCATTCCTGCGCCTTCACCAATTGCTTGTCCGGGGGTGGGTAAATCCTCCGCTCAAGTCTGAAATGATTAGTAATGTCATGAAAGGATACCAGCCCATCTCTCGTGGACCTTCCCGGGACGTCCAGCTCACCTACTCGGCTGACGAAACCTCGAGCATTCATGTGAGCCGCCTCGTTCCCAGGGTTCCCAGAGTGTGCAGGTATCCAGACAATTTCCGTCTCCGTAATCCCTCGCTCCGTGGCCCGATTCAGCAACCGCGCCGCTGTGACAGATATTCTGCCCCTCGCCAAATTTCGGGTGGCTGTTTTTGAATCGCTGAAGATCAGGTCAGCATTACTACTAGTCATAGCTAGTGCTATCGCCGCTTCCTCAGCAGTTTCTGGGGAGCGGGTTTTGACTGATCCAGAGGCGATCAAGCGTCCTCGCCCGTCCACCACCGCAATTGCAAATGCATCCTTGTCCTTATACTCGGCGACATCTACATAGACTGCCCCGTTGTACTTCCCGTACTTAGCATGTAAAGCTTTGGCTCTTGCCTTCCTGCGGTCCTCATGATGTATTGGATGCATGTTCTTGGGCAAAGGTTTTATGTACAAGCCCTTGTGCATTTCCCGCCTCATCTGAATTTTCGTGTCACCGGCTGGAACGTCAACTCCAATGCCGATCCTTTCCAATATGTCCCTTCCTGCTTTTGTTTTTGAAAGCCTACCGAGCTGCATCACCAAGTGCGCCTCCCGTAGTTCTTCTAGGGTGTTGTGCACCCCTAATCCCAGCAGCCTTTCGGTAGACGCATTTTGAGGCAACCCAAGGGCCGCTTTATACGCCTGCCTAATCATAGCCTCCACCTTTCCTTTTTCCGCCGCGTCCAACTTCAAATAAGGCGTCGCATACACTATTCTACTGAGCACAAATGCCTAGCAGAAACATACAAACACTTCATAATTTGCGGTGTGGCTTTGCGACGTCAGTGCACGTTAAAGATCCCCTGGTTGTCGAAATTATTCCGGCGCACTACATTACGGCACCTCTTTCTTCCTTTGTTCTTTCCCTCTCTCATTCATCTTTTACCTCACGGTGCGGTTCAAGTGTCCAACGATATATGATACGGATACTGCGCCATTTCCGTTCCCCAAAAACCAATTATTATTTTTAATATACAGACACGAGATGTCAGTGCGCCCTAAAGATCCCCAAGTGGTTGAAATTTATCCGGAGAACTCCACTACAGCACCTCTTCGTTTCTCCTTACATTCCCTCCTTTAACCCTTCCCTTACGGCTCGATTCAGGGGTGCGTAGAGATGTGCGACAAATACTGCGCCATTTCCTTTCGCCCAAGACAAGTTTTCATTTTCAATTTTTTTCTGTGCCTTTCAGGGTGAACGTCAGGTCCGGACACGTATCTCTACTAACACTATTTTCCAGCCTCGTAGAATAAGTGGGATCTGTCGATAGCCCGTCTTGCACCACGTCTTCCAGTTTTCTGCCATTTGGTGTCGCCGCCGGGTAGTCCCATCAAGGGTGCGGTGCGTGGAAGTCGCCCCCAATCACGCAGAGAGCATAGCCCGCTGAGTTTAGAAATTCCTTTATGAGAGAACCCAATCTTGAGTGCCTGTCTTTAGGAGGGCTGTAGATATTCAATACATGAGCGCTTGTTGGTCCTCTGTGGAGAGGAAGCATAGTAATATAGCAGTGTGCAATATCCGGCTCGAAAGGGTCGTGCAGTATGGCAGAGTATAATTTCTGCATTAACATGGCAGTGAAATAGTCGTGCTGATAAGTCATATAGTCTTTGAATTTAATCGGTATGAGGTGGGGTTCTTGAATTAGGATAGCTGCCGGTGGGTCAGATTCCTGAGATAGAAGGAGATTAAGAGCCGCCAGCTTTCTCCTGTATCCTCGGCAGTTCCACTGCCAGATCCTTACCCTTGGTTTAGCTGCCATGTTGAATCCGTATCTGAGGGCTCTCCCACTTGCAATGTGCGAGCGAATTTGGACTTATGTCGTTTATCCGGATGTTCGTTCCGAAGTGCAGAAATTGCCGTCTCTGTGTATCGTCTGTTGTTTGCAATCTGCTCTCAAATTTCTTAGAATTGGTTGTGTACCAGGCCTGTCCCCCTGACGACCATGAAGGGTGCTGCGACCTAACAGCTTTAGCAGTGTATGCTAACAATATCGCGCCATACAGAAGAGCCAGGAAGGAGTGCCCAACGCCACATAAATCCCTCAATAAGAAGAGGACACCATTAGGAGACCACAAACCAACACATACCCTACGCCACCTCAGTTACACCAGTAGTACCCTACACTATACTCTCCGCAGTGCCCCGATGTGGAGAGGTAGCTAACCACTACCACACGGTCGGGGCCTGCCAATTTAATCCCATAGTTGACCCCATTCCAAACCCCTCAGAGGAACAGTGGATGCTATTCTGCTCAGCGATGATCCTGACCGTCCGCAATGGCTGGGGGGAGGGGGGGGGGGGGTCCAGCGCAGCAGCAATAGCCAGCGGATTACCGGACAAGGCGGCCCACTCACATGTTCTACGAATATTCAGTAAATAAAGAAGTTTTCTGTCAATATTTGCTGTTCTTTTGCGCTGCTCTCTAATGTGTCAAGTATAAACCAACTAGCTCAAACTCAAATATTAGTCACTTATATCGATGGACACCCGAAGCGGTTTTGGGGAAAGAAAATGGCGCAGTAACGGTCTGACATATATCGGTGGACTCCTGAACCCCGCGGTGTGGAGTTTGACCTCTGGCTCACTTGAAGGTCAAAATTGCAAGCACCGCGAAATTGTTACGGTGTAGCGTCGTGAAGCGTTTGCTTCAAAAATCATAACGCAATATGAAGGCCCTAAATTAACGGATATCAAATATGTAGCGTTGTGAAACTAAGTATGTTTATGAACACACAGAAAACTGAGGCAACTTTAATTAATATTGAGCAGTTTTTTCCTGCTCATCGTTGCGTACAACAAATTTAAATAAGAACGATGTGTCGATGGATGGAATAAGAAAGAGAAGGCTGTTCCAGCCTTTCGATGTGCGGCGTAAGAGTGAATAGGAGAAAACTTTAGTGTTTCACGACATTAATGCGAACTTTTCGAATATGGTCTATGCATCATGATACATATGAGGGAAAAATGCGCAACTCATCTATAGCTTGAGATTGGCTTTCAGTGTGGATACACTAACCGTGCGGTGATAAATAGCGAAGATGAAACGAGCTGTACTGTTTTAAATAATATTTCTCGTTAATGAGATCAATATTGCCTGGGTGCCAAACTAATGATGCGTACTCAAGCTGCGAACGGACACTTTCTTTCTGCAAGAGAAGCCTGGTGTTGCCACAACTTTGTGAAAGGTTCGTTTCAAGTAACCTGGCATACGGCTTGCTTTGCTGACAAGTTCGACGTGAATCTTTAAACTAATGTTCCAAATGATATAAATGCCTGGGTACTTGTAGACACACCAGATGCGATAGTGATATTTTTAACGTTATTCGTAGGTAAACCGCTGGTCGACCTCGATACGGGTATGAATTTACATTTATTAACCTTTACTGCCAAATAATCTTAAGGAAATGGCCCGAAACAGCACTTCTCGCCAGGCGAGATAGAGGCGGTAGAAATCAAGGCGGGCACCGCTAATAAAGACTGACTGCTTTATATTTGCTGCCGTGTTACAGACGCCTGAAGGCCCGTTCATGATCATTGCGACATTAATGTAACGGTATAGATTTAAATATGACCGAAACCAGCAGTAATAGGGCAATGTTTTCACATCAGGCATGGAGGTTGCTTAATTTTCAAGTGCTGTTAATCAATGGGAATAAGTACTACAATCATGAATTAAAGGCCCACATGGCACAAATATAACCTTGCTGTCTGGCTAGCAAAACGCACGCCGAAAAGCAAGTGTACGCTGAAGTCCCAGTCGCAACATTACTCTGGTCTAGCGCCTTCTTTGCCTAAGTCTTCATCATGAATATCAACAGCCTGACAATGCCCACTGCAGGGCAAAGGGCTCTGCCATGTCTCTCCAATTAACCCTGCCCTTTGCTACCTGCGCCCACCGCATGCATGCACAATTAGTCTCATCTGCCCACCTAACTTTCTGCCGCCCTCTGCTACGCTTGCTTTTTCTTGGAATTCAGAACATTTCTCTGTCACCTGATTGGTAGTGTGAATATGATCTATTGTGGATTATCCTTTGGCAAAGCCTGCCTGATCATTTGGTTGATTGAAGTATAAGTTTGCCCGGACTCTGTTAGCAATTACCTTAGTAAACACCTTGTAAGCAGCGAACAGTAAGCTGATCGGTGGGTAATTTTGAAGTCCCTGGCACGTCCTTTCTTGTGAATTAAGATAGCGTTATTCGAAGCTGACTGACTGACTGATGTTTCTGAGAGGAAGGAGGAACAGGAAAGAGTACGGGCCTGCCTACTGGCTCAAGCCGAGCCACGCTCGCTGCTGCGTGCTGAAAGTAGGAGGGGTAAAGGATAGGAGAGCAAAGAGTGAAAGAAAAGACGCGCTGCGGTAATATGCCCAGGGCCTATCCCGGAGGCAGTGCGATACCGGGCCGACTCGTGCCAGAGAGCTTCAAGCCAAGCACTCTGCCATATTCCAAAAATAAGTTTAATATCTTAGGTCCAAGAACCCGCTGCAGATATTAAATCAGGTCATGGTGCGGTCGAGGCCATAGGGCATTGCATGTATAGGGTGGTTAGTTTTTCTAGTACAATCTCCCCTCCGTCCTTCAGTAGATGTGCTGCTACCTGATCCTCACCAGCAGTTTTTCCCCTTTCCATTGCTCATAAGGCTTTCTTTACTTCCTCTTTCGTTACTGTTAGGATGGCACATTGCTGTTCGGTACTGTCTCTCGAATTACTGTTCTGATTATATTGGCTACTGCATAGAATTGTGTTGAACTCTTCGGCTACATTAACAATCTTATCCACATTGCTAATGACATTTCTCTCCTTGTCTCTTAGCGCATACATCTGATTTTTACCGATGCCAAGTTTCCTCTTCGCCTCTTTTAGGCAATCTCCTTTCTTCTGGGGCATGCTCAACTCTTTCCACATTAAACTTCCTTATATCGGCTACCTTGCGCTTGTTTATTACCTTTGGTAGCTCTGCTAGTTCTATTCTGTCCGTAGGGTTAGATGCCATCATGCTTTGCCGGTTTTTAATCAGTTCTTTCGTCTCCTTAGATAGCTTGCCTGTATCCTGTGAAACCTTCCTACCGCCAACTTCCACCGCGCACTCTGTAATGATAACTGTGAAATTATCGTTCATTGCTTGGACATTAAGATCGTCTTCCTCAGTTGTAGCCGAATATCTGTTCTGCAGCGATACCCTGAATTCTCCTGCTTTCCGTCATACAGCTAATTAGTTAACGGACTTCCTCTTCACTAGTTTCTTCCGTTCCCTCCTCAAATCTAAGCTATTTCGAGACCTTACCATTCTGTGGTCGCTACACCGCACCTTTCCGAAGACCTCCACATTCTGCACCATGCCAGGGTGAGCGCATAGTATGAAGTCTATTTCATTTTTAGCCTCACTTAATATTAGGGCTCTTGCAGGTCCACTTCCTGTTGTCTCGTTTGTGGAAGAAGGTATTCATGATCCGTAAATTCTTTATATCTGCGAACTCTACCAATACCTCTTCCCTGCTATTCCTAGAACCTATCCCAGAGTCGCCTTCCCTCTGGTCGCCAGCCTGCTTCTTTCCCTCCTTCGCATTGAAGTCGCCCATCAGTGCAGTGTACATTGATTTTACATTGTTCATTGCTGATTCCACATCTTCACAGAAGCTTTCAACGATCTGGTCATGATGGCTGGATATCGGCGCGTAGGCCTGCACCACCGCCAGCTCAAACCTCATATAGAGAGCAATTACGATAGCTGCCACCCTCTCGTTAATACTATAGAGCTCATCTATGTGGCGACCTATATCCTGATTGATGAGCAATCCTACGCCTAGTTCTCGTCTATCCGCTAATCCGCGGTAGCGCAGTATGTGCCCATTCTTTAGTACTGTATACGTTTCACCTTGCCTCCTAACTTCACTCCGCAAGTCCTCTTCGCTCTCCGCTAGTTCCTAGAGCAGCACTGCTAGGCTAGCCTCACTGAGTAAGGTTCCAGAGTTAAACATTTCCAGGTTCAGATAACAATGGCGGCCTGTCCGGAGCCAGTGATTCTTAGCACCCTCTGCTGCGTCACAGGTGTGACCGCCGCCTTGGTCAGTTGCTCCAGAGCCGCTGAGGACTGATGGCCGAGGGTTAATCGGTTTGTTCATAGAAGATTGAGGGCAAGTACTACACCCGGGTGGCCAAAATCATGTTATGGTGAGGGAGTGCATTGTCGGTTCTGGTCGCCGAGATGAGGCCACATCCCAGCCCTGGATATGCAATTCCATCGGCACACGGAGTTTTTTTTTCAAACGCGGTGGAGAATTGCGCGGCCTGGAGATTCGAACCCCGCCCCTGTTGCACACGAGGCGGATGCTCTACCTCTAAGCCATCGCTGCACCCTAAGTGCCTCTCCTTACATGTAAAACGTACTTTGCACAGAATACTGTCGTAGAACGTGTCTTTCTGGCTTCACAATGAACTCCATTTTTTCCATTGGCGCATGGGTACGTCAGCACTGGAGCAGGCTGCTGTCCGACGGCATCAACTTGTCGCCTGCCGGGTCACATAAGCTCACCACGTTGCTCCTACCTGCAATCAAAGAAGTTGTGGGCGAAGCGCCGCGGTTATTTCCGGATTTCGCCAACCTCGATCCCGAGAAGCCTGGAGATGGAATCTCCGTTTGGACGTCCGAAGCCTGTGGCTGTGCACGCCTATAGTTCCTTATACACTGCTGTTTCCTATGGTTTCTCCGTGGTAAGTGGGGCTCCAAACCGTCCCTAAATTTCTCTTATGCGCGGTATCAACCCACACTTATCGGGACGAGTGCTATTTTGTGAACTGTGCGTATATGTCATTAGTCTTATTCACTGAAGTTAAGGAAAACTGGATTTGAATACGTGTGAATGTTTTGCTGCTCTCAACTGGGCAAGCTTCCCATGTTCAAAACCCTTGTGGCGGCAAATAAACATGTTGTACAAACTTCGCCCTCCCCTAGAGGAGTATCTTGTGCATTGTGCTTCAGAATCTTCCATGCCCATTTTGCTGACTTATTCTGTTCAAGGTTCTGCACCTAACCGTGAGTAGAAGAAAACACGGTTTCATGGTGCTCTTTGGTGCAAGGCTGCTCTTGAACCAATAAAACTCATCAACAAAAGAAAACATTCCTAAGAAATGGATACCTCGATGTGTTTCTTGTCTCGATGTGTTGTCAAAAAGTGTGAAAGACGCAAAGACTATAGGCTAACGGCACGCGAGGGGCTAAAACGCGTATGCAATCCGTACGTGAAAGGCTTCGGCAAAACCTTTGGAACACATTTTCGGAAGGAGTGTAAACTATGCACAAGCTGGCCGCCATTATAGTACGCCTTCTCCACCGCCCAAAGACCCGTCATCCTAAAGAAAAGTTCCAAGGCGTAAATTGCAAAATCCCTTGCTTTGAGTGCTTGTCGTCGTAGGTTGGCGAAACCAACAAATGCGGCGTTTACAGGAACCGGACAATGCCGGGTCAAGTTGAGTCAGAGCCTTATATTCCCTACTGGAGAGTTCGGTGGTTTTTTGATCTTGTCGCCAGTCTAAAAGCAACTCAAAACGCGTCTGGCAACACGGTGAACTATTTGCGCTGGCGCCTTTTTGTGCCAAGGTTGCGCGCACGCTGTGGCGGTTCGGAAGCTTATGGTTTGTGGAGATTTTAACGTCCCAAACAGGTTCAGTCTACTAGGAACGGCGCATTGAAGGGCTCCGGGAATTTCGACCATGTGCTGTGCGGGTCTCTGCTTTCTCGCTGCTGGATTATAGTAGGCATTCTTTCTGGTAAGAACACGTGAGACAGTGCCACGAGTCGAAAAGCAATTAAAGGGTAAAGCTTATTTAAGACAGTCAAACTCTGCATCCAGCAACCGCAACGATGGTTTGCTCAACTCCTATCAGCGAACTCTCCTGTTACGGCAGATTTCATAATCTCCCTGGCTATCTTGTCGTCGCGCTTGTAAAGAATACGCGTTACTCGGAACCTTGCGATAGCTTTCATACTCAGGGTCCTGTATGACGCGCCCTTTTGTATGTCTATTCTTGCAAAGTGGCCTGGACTGCGCCTGTAACGTTTGTGTATATATTACGTGCATCAAATAGAATGCGTTCACTTGGCAGGGAGCACTTCGTCCCATCCTTTTTTCTTCTGGATGTTCGTATTGAAGTGCTAAACATTATAGATCTTTAAAAACTCTCAATTTCCGCCCTATTTTTAGTCTTTAGGGTTTTACAGGGTAAATATTTTTACGGTGTCACTGTTACAAGATGCCGTTTGAAGTGATCAAGGAGGATTTCGGAATAGCCGTTTTCGAAACGGAAGCATCACAGGTATCTTTATCGCTTATTACATGGAATAACTTAAAAGCTTTTATCTCATGACAAAGAAAGCCCTGCTCCACACCGTCTCCAACTTCTCTACGGCAAAGGACAGCTTCAGTGATGGCGAGACCACGCAGTAGCCTCAATACCTGGCAGTGGAACTGCCGAGGCTTTAGTTCCAGGCGGGGCTGTTTCACCAGTTCCTAGCTTGGGCAGACGGCCCCGACGTGCTCGCGCTGCAAGAGCTTTCCAATGCTCTCACCCTACCCAGCTAAATGCCCATCGTCCCCTTTTCTTCTACACCCCCTCAGGTTGCATTTCTTGTACGCCGTGCGCTCACTACTATGTCCCACCCCTTAGACGTCCCCGAAATAGATCATCTCCTCATCGAACTCGTGCCGCAGCGCACTCGAAATACTAGTCTCTTAATCATCAACGTATACAGCCACCAATAGTGCCTGCGGCATGGCTTCGACTGACTATTCACGCTTGCCAAGAGAGCCGCACACAAATGCCCACTCCTGATTGTAGGGGACTTCAACGCCCAGTACACGGCCTGGGGCTACACAGCCGACGCCCCCAAGGGCCGCAGGGTATGGCTCGCAGCTCAGTAGGCCGGCTTCTTCCTTCTCAGAGACCCCACCACCCCTACTCGCACTGGGAACAGCGTCGGCGCAGGCACTACTCCTGACCTCACCTTCACCCACCGCATCCCTCACGCTCCGTGGTGTAACACCCAGGAGAATTTGGGTAGAGATCACTACTTTATAGAGATTCTCCTAAAAGCAGGCCCAACACGTAGACCCTCTCGTGATGCTACCATCAAGAAGTGGGACTCGTTCCGCACCTTCCGAGGATTTCAGACATAGTCCGCGCCGTGACTCGCCGACTCCCAGAGGACTGCCCTGCAGACGCGATGGATTCCTGTATCCTGCACCTATGGGAGGCCAAGGCGGGTCTCGAACGGAGGTGGCGGCGTCAGCGCTGGAATAGAACACTTAGACGCGGGCTGGCTCGGCTCAACAAGGTGATTGAGACGCATGCTGCAACTCTGTCTCGCCAAAACTGGGAATCCCTCTGTAACAGGCTGGACGGCAACATGAGTCTGCCCCAGACCTGAAACCTATTCTGCGATCCCATTGATTAGAATCAGTCCAACACACAGCAGCAAGACAACCTCATAAAGCTCATGCACACATCCGAGGCCTCCCAGCAGGAACTCCTCGAGGACCTTCGTGATCTCTACTTCCCCGCACTTCCCCAGACCACCTTGACTATCCATGCTCCCCCAGCGATCTTCTCGACCAACCGATCACCGAGGCGGAAGTAAGGGCCGAACTTTAGCGCCGCAACGCGTTCTCAGCTCCTGGTCGCGACAGAGTGCACAACAATGCACTCTGCGACCTCGATTCCCCCTCCTTCAAAGCCCTAACCGACTACTTCAACGAATTAACGAGGGAATTGAAGAGGAGCTTAGTACAACCTTTGTCCGTAAAGTTCCGAGACTCAGTTCACTAAAAAAATGCGTTTAACATTGGAATCATTTGTGCAGCATCCCTTCGAAATAGTCTTCCTTGCAGTCTATACACCACTTCCAACGCTTCTTGAGGTCTTGGAAACAGTTGGAAAACGCTTCTTTTGGCAGGGCTGTCAGCTCCTTTGTCGTGGCGTATTGAATGGTCTTCACGCTTCCTATCCAGCAACCTTTTAGGGCTCTCTTTACACGAGAAAACAGAAAACATCGCATGGGGAGAGACCAGGTGAGCATCGCGGATGGGGAAGTACAGTACTTCTGTTTTTGGCGAGAAACGTTGTCATGCTGAGAGCAGTGTGCGGCCTTGCGTTATCGTGGAGAATGCTCCATTGTCCAGATGCCCTTACGTCATGGTGACAGCGTCGCAGTGCATTACGCTTGTGCTGGAGCACGCTGATATAAAACCCCTGATTCACTGTCTACCCTTGTGTGACAAACTCGTGGCGTATGATGCCTCTGGGATAATAAAAAAAAACTATCAGCATCGTCTTTGTTTTCGTCTTCTGTCGCCGCACCTTTCTCGACGCCAGAGGGCTTGTGGAACGCCATGCGGCGCTCTGCCTCTTTGTTTGAGGATCGTATAGAAAATACCATGCTTCGTCTTCTGCAATGATGTTGTCGACGAATGGAGCATCCTTCTCTGCCTCAGAAAGCAAATCAGCGCTCACGGATGCCCGCGTGTCCTTCTGGTCCTGTGTGAGAGAGTGCGGCACAAGTCTGGCATTCAGCTTTCGTTTCCACAAGTTCCTAAGCAAAATTTGGTGGCATGTTGTCTTACTGACGTCGAGATCATCTGATAGCATGCGGACTGTGATTCTGCAGTCTTGCTGTGCGATTTCTCTCATCTGAGCCAGGTTGTTTTCAATCCGTGCGGTTGAAGGGTGCCCCTGCCTTGTGTTGTCTCCCATCGACGTTCTCGCCGAAACGAACCTCTGGCGCCACTCGAAAACTCGCACCCGCGATAATGTCTCGTTGCCGTAAGCGTCTCAAAAGGGCTCATGTCTGTGTGGCTGTCTTGCCAAGCTTCACACAGAATTTCGTGTTTACACGCTGTTCGAGGTGGACGTCCATCTCTTCCACATTCACTCACAGTAGAATGCGCAGACCACTACTGACAACGTATTTTTGTACATGTGCGATCAAGTGGTGGACACAGCAATTAACATAAATAGCTCAGGTTGACCCAAAAAATGGCGCTTCACATACGCACCAACATTTGTTTTGAAGAATATTTCTAGAGAAGAAAATAAACTAGTCTCGAAACTTTACGGGGAAAGGTTGTAAAATTTTCCAGTGATTGGTAAACAATCGGCTCACACTTAACACCGAGAAAACAAAGTATGCTTTGTTTCACTCACGGAGAAAGAATATTAGCTGTGATAATTTATTTGTAACCTTAAACTGTACGTATTTGCTTATTGTCTCCCACACCAAGTACTTGGGTGTAGTCTTTGAATCGGATTTGTATTGGAAGCAACAAATTAAAAAATGTTTTCTCTAAATCAGCTTATGGCTGTCATATTTTATTAAGAGTGAGCGAATGTTTTCGTACACCAATTTTAAGCATATTGTACTTCGCGTTTGTCCACATTCACTTATTTTACTGCCTAGAGACATCGGGCGGTACCTACACAACGTATTTAGAATCAATGTTACGCTTGCAGAAACGTGCTGTTCTTACCATAATCTTCGCAAAGGCAACGAACCCTAGCCGACCACTCTTTCAAGAACTGAGAATATTAACGGTATCAGTTGCATACAGACTAAAGATAGGTCAAATAATAAACACAGTAATAACAACTAATGATCCATTTCCTCTTACACTGTTTAGATCGCCGCTGAGACAAACAACAGCCGCTACTAATAATAGATTCATCCTACCGCATTGTCACAACACTTACGGTCAAAGGCTATTAGAGTACAATGGTGCTCAAGTATGAAATGAGATTCCCGATGACATAAAACTCAAAAATAATTTTTCGGCCTTATTGAAAAACGTTTTTCTTGTCTGTCCAGAACTGTGGGACTAAATAAGTTTGTGTTTGGTTTTGTACATTTAAAAACCTTTGTTTTTCAGAATATGTATGCGCTTCAAATATTTGCAATGACGCTATTGTAGTATCTCACGTCTTTTTGTACATGTAGTTTGAATGTCTGCCGTTTCTTTAGCGAATGTCTTTTATCAAGGACCTTTCACTAGCCGAGCTGGTTATGGGTCCAACCAAGTTATGTATTGGTTTCACAAAATAAAATAATGATGATGATGATAAAACGCGGGCTGCGCGGCGCCCTCCAACCTGAGTGGAAAGACGCCAAAGTAATCTTTATTCCCAAATCCGCCAAACCACTTCTCCATGCTAACCTCCGTCCCAGCTCTCTTACGTCGTGTATGGGCAAGCTCATGGAGCACGTTCTCCAGACCCGGCTCAGCCGGTGTTTGAAAAACAACCTTATGCCTTCGTCCATGTTTGGTTTCCGCCCGGGCTTATCCACCCACGACGTCTTTCAACAACTCAAGCACTACATCCTTGACTCCTCCAGGGGTGACACCAAGGCTATCCTCGGCGTCGACCTAACAAAAGCTTTCGACAACGTTACCCACGCAACCATCCTAGAAGGCTTCCACGCCCTAGGCGTAGGCCCGCGGATGTACAATTACATCCGCGATTTCCTCTTCGAACGCAAAGCCACACTCGCCATGGGCGACCACCGGCTGTCCGGTGTCTCACTGGGAACATGCAGAACTCCTCCGAGTACTGTACTGTCTCCTATTGTCTTTAACATAGCCCTTCTCCAACTCCCCCACCAACTCGCCCAAATACCCGACATACATTTCCGCCTCTATGCTGACGACATCACTGCCTGGGCTAATCGAGGCAGTGATGCCGGCATGAAACACAACCTACAGTCGGCCCTCAACATCATCGACTCATACGCTCGCGCGCGCGGCCTAGCCTGCTGCCCTTCTATATCAGAACTTCTACCGCCTCAGGCCACACGACTCTGCCAACCCTCCCATCTCACTCAGTCTAGTGAACCACCCCATTCCCCTGGTCTCAAAGAGTCGCATCCCGGGCCTCGTTCTTCACTTCCACGGCGAGCATGGCAACGCCATCCAAACTCTCCAGACCCAAGCCCAGCAAGCCACCCATCTCATTCGGCGCGTGGAGAACCGGCGCGCGGGTCTGCGAGAGCGGAACACTCTCCTCCTCACCCAAGCTTACATCACGAGCCGCACGGCGTACTCATTCCCCTACCTCTCCCTAAAGCAGAAGGAGCGGGACCGCATCATCGCGCTCCTCAGGAGCTGCACGAAGGTCGCCCTCCGCCTACCCCCCAGCTCCTCTACTGCCCGGCATCTCAACTTCGGTACCGATATAAACGCTTGAGGAGCTGACAGAAGCCACCCAAAAGCGCAGCTGACTCGCCTGTCCAGTACCACGGCAGGCCGCACTCCACTCTATCAGCTAGGCATCGCCCCGATCACCCATCCTAGCGAGGGGGTTCCCTACGCTCCCATCTCATCATCCTTCCCATCCCAAAGAACATACACCCCGAGCACGACGGAGAACGCAGAGCAGCCCCCGCCAAAGGCCTGCACAACTCTGTGGCAAGAGCTCCGAGGTAGCCTACGTGAACGCGTCAGCTTACTCGTCGGGCTCCCGCATTGTTCTTGCCGTCGCTAATAATCAGGGCCGACTAATCGCATCAGGATCCGTCACCACAAACTCATCGAAAATTGCAGAGGAAGCGGCCATTGCA